>OZ024822.1:40665364-40787767 GCA_964016985.1 Anodontia alba
CCCGAGGTTATAAATCTTTTTTCATGCTCAGGTCAGCTGAGCACGAACATTTCTCTGCTAATGAATATAAAAATGCCAACAATAGTTGGCATTTTCATATTTATTGGCAGAGAAATTTTCATCCATAGCTATGTTTAGCAAGAAAGAATTTGCACTTGTTAATGTTTTAAGACTTATTAGCAGGAAAGATTTCATGCTCAGCTGAATTCAGCCTGTAAAAAAGTTTTATAACCTCGGGGTCGGGTTAAAATTACTTCAGATGCAAAACACCAGGTCATAACATGCAATATACATGGCATGTACAGCAAACAGTAAACAAGGACAGATATAGTAGCCAATACAGTCGGTTATTTTGTTTAGGAGCTTAGCTTTTATTAGCACACGGCAAGGAACATTGCAGAAATTCTGTTAAAATCAACAATGTATACTTAGTGAATTGCTCTTTGGTATCTTACAGCATAGTTTTATTCCCGCGCCGACATAAGGTTTACATGAAACAATTATGAACCATAAGATGAATATATATTTAGAGTGTGTTGAAGGTACTTGAAAAATAAACATACTATTGATTTTGGTAGGAAGTTTCAATACAGACTTTTCAGCACATTTCTGTCTAACGTGATAAATATACACATAGTTTGGCGTATAAGTGTTTGCAAATGCAGGAACTACCAGACACGCACAGACACACAAAACGTTTACTCTCTGTTGACTGACGAATATTCGATATTTATGCCCCCGCAAACTTTATTTGTGTGTGTGGGGTGTGGGGTGGGGGTGGGGGGGGGGTGGGTGTGGGGTGGGGGTGGGGGCGGGGAGTACTGTTTTCACGTTGTTCATCCGTACGTTCGTCCGTTACGTTTTGATTTCTGCGTGCGGTTATAAAAAACACTGCTTATTGACATTTCTTGTTTAATCATGTATGTGCGCAGGCCTTGGTATTTTGCACCGTGGTAAAATGTATTGCATCACGGCACAAATATCGAGAGTTTCAGAGTACGAATGGTTGCAGCCAAAAGTTGAGCTTTAAATAGCTTGTAATCTGGAATTTACAATGAATGTTAGACAGGTGGACCTGTGCAAATCAGATGCTATAGAATGCAGTGTTTGGTCAAAGTTTACACTGTTTGCCCCTTAGCAAGCAGTTAGATAAATCAAGAGCTAGAAACTGGATGTGTTCAGATGTTAGGACGCATATGGTATGAAGTTAAAGTACAGGGGCGTACTCAGAACGTAATAATTTTTACGCACACTAGGAAAAGTCTTGGAAATTCATGTATAAAATCGCTACCTTTCCAAATTATGGGCTGCGCATAAGGGGCAGATTAGAAGGAGCATTCTTTTCCTTTAAGAGCAGTCTTTATGTAAAGAATCAAACTATTTCATGTTAATGTCATTTTACTTGTCAATATTTGTTTTTTTTTTCTAACGGTAACATGCGTATTGTGCGTAATAAACGTTACCTATAAGAAGTGTCTGAATATTTAGGGTGAATCGGATAAAGCAAAGATTTTGACAATAGTAATGCATTGACTAATACTAAAGTTTGTGCAGACGTTTTTGCATCATTTTTTCCCTCGGGTACGTTGTACCTTGTGTTTGATAAGTCAAATGTATTCTGATGTGCCAGTAATGATTTAGTGCATGTGCTGTTTTGCATCCAGATAAAATCAGTCCAGATAATATCATTTTATTCTAATGGAAGGACCAGTCTACAGTACCACCACCTTGTAGCTTTATATACAGTCGACTCTCGTTACCTCGAATTCCAAGGGACTCTCTGAAATACTTCGAGATATCCGTACCTTGACATATCAGATCTGCAGAATTGAGAAAAAAATAATTCGAACAACCACATTTAACAAATATATATGTAATTGGACTCTTGAAATAGGAGATATATTGAAAATATTGTGGAAAAGAGGAGAAATTGCTCCTTAAGAGATATTGTGGAAAAGAGGAGAAATTACTCCTTAAGAGCAATTTCTCCTCTTTTCCACAATATTTTTTACCTGTGTTAGATTGTCATTTTTAAGCAGAAACAAGATTTTCACTTCGAGATAAGCGGTTATTCGAGATAAACGAGGTCGAGATAACGAGAGTCAACTGTACTCTCTTCATAGTGTCATTTCATCTCATTGTAGAACCAGTCTATACAGTGTCATCGTATTGAAAGACCAGTCTCACTAAACTTCACTGTGTCAGATCAGTTGACACATTGTCAGTCTTATTGTTGGACCAGTCTACTTGTTATCATCACGTCACAGAAACGCACTCTACAAAGTTAGCGTCACCACAGGACCATGCAATCTTCACAAAGTCATCTCATCACACACCGAGTTCATGTTTGAACCAGTCACAGTGTCATATTACAGGACTGGGCCAGGTCATAGTATTATCGTATCTTTGACTAGTAATAGTATTGTAGGACAAGTTTAGACATCATCATTCAATAATATACCATATAATAGCATGGCTACATCAGTCAACAAAGTGTCTCATCATCAAGCTGTCTGGTTATGGACGATGATACAGCTGTGGAGGTTACGAGCATAAAAGCCTACCGTATTACGTCTGAGCAAACAGTGTAGACCCAGATCAGATACCATAAAAGACATATGCCTATAAAGATTCAACCCAGTCAGCATTCTACGTAAATCTATATCGGGCCGTCATCGGCCCGTCAGGGTAGCTGACGGGCCGATGTAGATTTACGTAGAATGCTAGCTGGGAATATGTTGTTTTTTTTTTTCTAAAGTCTTCAAATGTTTGCTACTTTAACTGTAGACTGGTTCCATTCCTTAGTGGCTAAATGTATTTGGTTTATATTCTCTTTGAAATAGATACTTAAGCATAAGCAAACGATATTAACATGCTAACATTATGAAACACGCATCATGATCTTAAGTTAGCATGATTTTGTATTTTTTTTTTTTTTTTTTTTTTTTTTTTTTGTAATTTATAATTATTAAACTGAATACATCTAGCCACTAGGATCTGAAGCCAGTGTCTACTTTGACTGTTTGTCATCAAAGTGGCTACATTATCATGTTTTAATTATTTGTTTGTTTGCAGGAAAACATTGGAAGTTAAATTTCATTAATAGCTACATCCGCCAGCAAAATATGTTCATTTACAGCTGATTTTAGCGCTTTGATAATACAGAAGATATTCTATGGTTTATGATTGATATCTATAATGCCGCAGGGAGCCATTTCATTTAATTTTCTCGTTAGTCATTGGTATTTCATAGGAACGAAATACTGATACGAGTAGTTCGTTTAGGATAGAACTGTATTATTCCGCGAGGAAAACAAAAAAAAAAAAAAAAAAAAAAAATATTAGAAATGCACGAACTCTTTGAAGGACAGATAAAATGTAATTTCGTATTTAATACACTGCTGACAGTAATATTCAGGTAGGTTTGATGTATGGTTACTACAATATAGTGCAGAGTGCAGAGTAATGATTTCCGCTCTTATTCTGTTTTATTTCTCTGTCTGTCTGTCACACACACACACACACACACACACACACAAAACAACACATACACACATGCTGCTTCTATTGAGTGCTCACAACATTACGAGTTTCTGAAGAACCGAAAAAAATATCATTTTTTTTTCTGTTAACCATCGGAGACACTTTGCATGAAATGTCAAATCCTGTTTTCTGGGGAAAAATAAGAAAACTATTTCAATATGCCGTTTGTTGAAAATTTTACCCAGAATGTTAAGCGTTAAAATTTTGGCTTATCTAGAGCTGTGGCTTCGACTTCTATATTTTACCTAGGAGTGTGCATGTACTGTAAAATTTGTCTACAGATAGCATGTCAAAGCATAAGAGCACTGAATACATCTGGGCCCATTTGTACGAAACTAACGTTCCCCGAGAACTACTCAGCACACCGTTGTACATTGTACCCTAGCACAAACACTCTGAAGACGCTTTCCGTTGAAAAACGGAAACATTTAGAAATGAAACAACGACTTAGTTAACGTATCGTTAAAACTTTGATCATTAAATATGGCATATACGCTTATAGTTTTGCTGAAAAAAAAAATGCGAGTACCTTTTGCATTTGCAAAAGCTACTCACATTTTTACATCAAAATACCTGTGAATAAGACATTGTACTTACTAGAACAGTTAACATTTTTACCATTGACGAGCTCGTTAAGCTATCGATGCTTTAAACAACTGGGTCCTGGTCGTTGTTTTTTTTTTTTTTTTTTTTTTTTCACGAAAATTTTACATGGAAGAGAGCTTTTGACTTTCTGTATTTCCTTTTCTGCAAACTAAGTCAGCCCTGAATGTGAAAAAAGGTCTACTCTAATAGGAAAGAGATTGCTCCCAAGAGGCGAAAATTCTTCTTTCTTAAAGTAGATCCTGTTTTCAGAAGGGCATCAAAACTAATTTTGATAGTTATATCCCTTGAAAGTGTATCCGTTCACCTTAACCTTTACCACTCTCTAGGCAAATTCAACAGGCTAAAATTTGATGATATTTTTTCTTTTTTTCCCAGAAAACGGGATTTGACATTTCATGCTAGTTGTATACAATTGAGACCAATTGCATGGAACGTCAAAGCCTGTTTTCTGGGAAAAATATAAATTCTATTTCAATATGTTGTCTGCTGAATTTTTTTCCCGGAGTGTTAAGCGTTGAATCATGTTGCAATAACTAGTGAGCGTGCATACAATAATGCTGGGTGGAAAATCAGCAGCAGACATTTTGATTTGTTTTTACTTTTGCTTGAACATAGAGGTTGACATTTTATGTTAATTTTCATCACAAAAACATGCCTATACTATACTTTTGACCCCCTTAAACCCCACTTTTATCCAGTAAAACTGGGGTTTATAGGGGTATACTATTTTTCTTATTTTTGCTCGAAAACATAGATTGTGGATACGGTTCTAACGAGTACCGACAATCTATGTTTTGAGCAGAAATATGAAAAATATCAGAGGTTTTATCTGAAAATGTTCAGTGAAATTTTCTGTATATTAGGCGGCTGTGTTTTCGTAATGTCGATTGACATTTTGTGTGTAATAAACCCATAATTTCGTTGGGAAATTAGGATAATTATCTCCAATTTGTCGTCTACTGAATTTTCTTACAGTGAGCTAAAGCTTTTTTTTTTTATATATATGAGATCTTCAATTACATATATTTTACGTCTTATTTGAGTCGCCTTATACAAAAAGGGTACTTGATATAGATGCAAAGTGGGGAGGCACCGATCAGTCTGCGCATGCGCTCGATCTTTTAAGAGATTAAGGTCCTCGCTGGTGTTTCTAAAATACGCAAAAATCAGTTATTGAACGGCGATTAATCTGACAGTTCCGCGAAGATGCTCAGCTGCTCATGGTCTTATTTGCGTATGACTTCAGTATCGTTTTTGCATGACGCAGCTCATTACAATATCCATGTTACGGTTGTATCTTTAAGGAGCATGAATGCATCAAATATTTTACCTCAAATCTTGCAAAGAGGGACACCTTCTGCGGATAGGAGTTTTACTCCTTAATATTTGAAACCTTTCAATAATGAAGTCTTCTCTTAAGGGGAAAGGACTTGCTCCCAATTCTTCTTTAACAATAGCTCCACGTGAGCAGGGAGAAAATAGTTCAATGTCAGAATTATTTGCCTGTGAATGTGTATCCATTTCCCTTAAAACAATTAAGACATATTACCGTGTTTATTCTAAGTATTCGGACACCTCAACTCCTTACCAACTTTATTCTAAAATTTGATCAAGTACAATAATTATTTCCTTCCCGAATTCTGTATGAGTGACAGACAGTGTAGACCCTGATGAGACGCCACATTTTGCGGCGTCTCATCTGGGTCTACACTGTTTGCTCAGGCCTGTCTGTCCGAATAAATACGGTATATATAGTAACATTTGCGGTTAATACGTTGGTTATCAGACTTCAGTTTCAAAGTGTGCATAACATTCAACATATGTGGTAAATTTATGGCAAATGGATATGATTTCAAAAGAGACAACTCAAAATTGTTTTGGCTCCCTCCTGCAAAGGAGTCTACTGTAAAAGAAAAGAATTTGCTCCCGACCTCTTTTCAAAAGGGAGTTAATGTGTAGGACAGCAAACGGGAAGTCAACTGTAGCCAACAAAAATCTACGAAGTGCATCCTGACGCCTTTCACTTACTGATCTGGATTTGAACTGGCTATTCGCGGATGGTCTAAGGTACATTTTCGCATAGATTGTATCAATAAGAAATGAAGTTGAAAGAAACATGGCTAGCTCGTTAAGACATGGTTTCTATTCCATTCGATTACGGTCTGTAGGAGAGCTACATCTAATTTGATCGATTTCTATTGGTGGAGGGAATAAGGAAGACGACCCGTACAAATTGTACGGACATCAAAATCCCACATCGAACTGTATTTTATGCGGGCTAGTTAAGTCATTCGTTCTTCGACAATACTTTCAACAGTATACCATTTGGTCAGTGAGTAGGGAATGTCCTGGATGTACTGTGTGGAGCAAAATGCCTATCTAGGCCTTTCGAATGTTACAAGGTACAATTTTTTCCTTTGTCTAGCTCCAATTTCTTCTGACAGCTGATAGTTTAGAATTCAGTTGCATGTAAAGTTGGGGCATGATTGCTGTCTATGCACGATAAGACTCGAAACAGTTTTCGAATTAAGATTCCAAGGTCTAAAACAGATTTATCGTCTGGCTTTTAAATTAAATACCAGATCATTTGAGTAGATTCATGAATTATAGGCGAATGCATTTTTACATTTTCTATTTATAAACATTAACGAAACTAACAAAAAACAACAACAAAAAAACAAACAAAACAAACAAAAACCAACAACAACAAACACACAAACAAAACAACAACAACAACAACAACAAAAGAAACAAAACACACACACACACACACACACACACACACACACACACACACACACACACACAAAGACCGGTGCAGTTACACAATATAACATTGCTGTTGTTTATTACGTTAACACACCATTACGAAAACAATCCTATTCAAATATATTGAACATTTCACAATCAAAAACTGCAAGTTTTCAGATAAAACTTCTTATATTTTTCATATTTCTGCTCAAATCATAGAGTGTGGGTAATTGTTAGAACCGCCTCGCCGAGGCGGTTCTAACGAGTAGTCACAATTTATGTTTTGGGGCAGAAATAAGAAAATTAATGTATACCCCTTTAAACACCAGTTTTACTTTATAAAAGTGGGTTTAAGGGGGTCAAAATTATATAGGTATGTTTTTGTGATGGCATGTCCGAATGTGTTACAAAAATTTGAATGGATCATTCAAAAGGAACTAATACGCTTTCACCGCAGACAACTATGAACAGGAAGCTACCGGTATTTGATTTTCAAAGTTACCGGAATTATCTCAGTGCAACATGCCCATATAATTTTGTTCCCCTTATATCCAATTTTTATACAGTAAAACTGGGGTTTACAGGAGTATACATTATTTTCTTATTTCTGCTCGAATTATAGATTGTGGGTACTCGTTAGAACCGCCTTGCCGAGGCGGTTCTAACGAGTACCCACAATCTATGTTTTTGAGCAGAAGTAAGAAAATAATGTATACCTCTGTAAACCCCAGTTTTACTATATAAAAGTGGAAGTATGAGGAATATCAAAATTTTTATCTTAAAGTTTTCATTTTTTTTGGGTGGTAACATTTTCAGTATATTTGAACGATAATGTTTGCGTAATGGAAAGATTTGTTAATGTAATATGATTAGGGTATGTCCTTGGTATCTATTTTTATCTTACAAGACTTTTACCGCTCGTGTCACTGAGAATAAATATAATTTGATGCCATTTTATTCTTTGGGTCTATAAACAAAGTCACAAACAGGTGTACATATCATATCCTTGGTCGGGCTTATCGTGGTGCACTTTGTGGTTTTCACTGGCCCTGGTTTCGGATTGCCACTGACACTTCTACTTTGTTTTCTTTGCAGTTTTGTCATTCCTTATGTTTTAAAAGGGGCCTGACAGATGTTTGTAAGTTTCAGTTGCACCAGAATGTAGGGCGAAGTTGCAATCGTGTTAAACCGGTTTATGACCCTATAATTGTCTCAGCAGACCATTCCAATTTGGTGCTCTGTTGCATTTTTTTGATTTTAGTTCCGTTATTGCAACTCATCACGAAAACATGCCTATATAAAGCTGGGGTTTACAGGGGTATACATTATTTTTCTTATTTCTGCTCAAAAGCATAACATAGATTATGGGTACGCGTTAATAACGCGGTTCTAACGAGTACCCACAATCTATGTTTTGAGCAGAAATATAAAAAATATCGAAATTTTTATCTGAAAATTTTCAGTTTTTTGGACGTGAAATTTTCTATATATTTCAATAGGCGTGTTTTTGTAATGTGTGCCGTTTTTGTTTGGTACTCAGTTCTTCATCTTTCGGTACCGTGGAAAGGCTGTGTTTCGTGATTTTTGCCTTTCCGGGGTAACCTCATTTGTATTTGTACTATCGGATTACGGTAACACATCTATGTGAAATGCATATATTTAAGCCATTGCTCTAGATAAGTTCTTTTACTTAGTCCAAATGCAATGATAGTTTTGTTTATTTCTCCACGCAAACAAATGTTGTATGTACTCGTCAGAAGCATAAAGGCGCTTCTCATGAGTATCCACAGTATGTGTTTTCCTGGATGAATACGAAAATATTAATCTAAACACTCTTCTTATCCAATTCTATGGCATCTCCGCTGTGGTTCATTGGTAAAGCATCGGAGTCTAGGTTGAGAGGTAGCGGCTTCGATCCCCGCGAGCACCAAGTGTTGTGTCTTTGAGGAAGACACTTTCTGTCCATATTGCTTAGTACTGGAGTGTACAAAGAAGACCTGTTGTTAATACATTGAGACTTTCTTATACAGGACGCACAGAAGTGATAAAAACAAGTAAATAAAAATAGTTTTAAAAACATGTCACGTTTTGAAAATTCGCCAAATAATATATATCAGTGACTTCACTATATTATATTTAACATATACTGTTGTTTTGGGGAACAGGAATAGGAGAGGGGGTCTTCATTACACAGATTGGTTAATGTAGTGACAGGTCAAGGACTAGACTAACTCCTACATCTTGATGTCGTTTTATCACTCCTTACTGTAAGCTGATCCAAATTTATGTATGATAAATTGTATTGCCAGTCTTTGACATCAAGGCCAAAGAGGTGAGACAAGCAGAGGCAGCAGATGGCCTTTATTTCTTTAAATCAATTAATGCTTATTTATAATTCATTGTTGAAAATAATATTTTCAGACTAATATCTAGTCTATGATGTAAGTGATTTTTAGATGTAAACTCCGCTTTGTATGAGTTTTGACAGTGTTTGTGTTTTTATCAACTGACTATGATTGTGTAGAATGAAATGCACTATATAGGGTATTGGAAACTTCAGAGCAGTGAGGGTACTATGAATTTTCAAAATGAGAACACAGTTCTCTGGAATCATAATAAAAGCAAACCAATTATCTTTGAAACATTTATTTCCATTGATGATTATGACAAATAATTTATTGACACAAACGGACAACAATTGTCCTTCGCCCTTTCGACGAAAAGCGACAGGACATGGTATTCGGCGTTTAGTGGTTTTCTGTACGCGGTGTGTAGTTCCGCACCCTCTGACAGTATGCACATTGCGTCCGTTATTTCTCGTACATTTTTATGCCGATCATTTGGAAACTGAACAGATGCATGCAGATGCATTTTTCATGGTCTGAAGATGTGCATGAGATTTGGATATAGTCTTCATATTATATTTTATTACGTTTCCTGCTTTTTTGAAGTAGATCATATTTCAGGTGCTCAAACACTATCAAAGTGTATAGACAGTGGGTACCTTGTGTCTGCAACTCCTTACTACAGTTTAATACCAATCATTTTGAAACTGCACATGTGTTTTTGAGGTGGTCTGAAGATGTACATGAGATCCGAAGATAATTCTCGGAATATTTTGTTTCACGTTTTCTGCGTTTTGAACTTAATAAATATCTAAAACAAGACCAAAAGTGGTACCTCTCATTAATTCATTCATTGGCCTACCTAGGCATTTTGTAAGAAAGATCAAAGACATGTCATTAAGAGGAGATCCTGAGATCCCAGCATGTGGCGGTAAAGAGCCCTTCCCAAGTGTACTAAATATAACACTATAGTCGGCTTTCTCAAATCCTGTATCTTGCCAAAAAACATAACCCTACAATCGGAAAGATATACGGCTGCATTTTGGTGTATATAAATATTGGATATTGGTTCATACAATACCGCTGTATAGCAATGCGAAACTAATTGCATTTTGGAGAAACGCATGCATTTTGCATGATACTGGTTTAGAGTTTTGCCAAGCAACTGTAAGTTCTTAAGCGTATTAAGTGTAATAAATTTATCTGTAAAGTGGATGTCTGAATATAAATTAGCACTGATTGTTTAAAATTCTTGTCGCGTTTTGTAAAACGGCGTTTTTTTCAAAGTTTATGGAATTTTTATGAACAGTTTTGTTTGCGGAAATTACGTCAATTGTTATGTTTGGTCTTCACGCATTCTTACCCAGTATAGTTCGTCAACAAAGATTATGAAATTATGGACAAGAAGAAATGCACGGCGAGTTCTCTCAACATGCATGTTTAAGACTTACGTAAGTACAATACAGTGTTCTATACGGTCATTTTGTATTGAAAAACATAAGCACGAACGCCCGAACGATGTCTGGTAACATTTAAAATGTGTCATTCAAAATGGTATTATAAATTTAGCAATCCAACGATTTCTTACATGTGTATTGTAGCGGCCATATTGGGCGAAAAAATCGAACATTTTTTGTGCGTTAATCTATTTCCGTATACCTTCTTATAAATCCTATAGTAAACGGTAGAAGGTTAATGTGAAACGCAGTTTTCATGCAATCTTTAAAAAAATGATGTCAGACAGAGAATCGGGGTACTCTCTCGTCAATTCGATAAACAACCGGGTATCACTAATAACGTTATATTTGCGTAAGCGCATGAGAAAATAAACATTCTGTTTTCTGTTCTGAACATTTTTTTTTTCTTTTTTTTTTCATGATTTTAATCTGAATACACATGGTTTTATATATTTAGAATTTGTTAAGTATCAACTGGGCCTCCATAGAAAAGTGCACTTTTTCGCGAAATGCGATGTATGCGTATCTTCTTTACAGCGGATTTATATACAGACATGTACAGGCTTTCTTTCTATACCATAATAAATCGTATATCTTTCGAATGCCAGGGTAAGCAAAAAATTGAGTACTGGAGTCCGTACTACTATAGATCAGAAAAGTACCTGAGCACTAAATCCACTATCATGTCTATTGGGCCTCTACCTGTCTAGCAACTAGGTTTTGCTATGCCAAGTGTATTAGTGATAAAACTAATGACCAAGACACATCTTATCTTCATGGCTTTAATCGTTTTTTTGTTCTTTTTTATTTTTTTTCCGCATTTTCTAGTCATTTTTTCGAGCTCCAATACTATCAAACTGTATACATACCAGAGGATTTTTAAAGGGTTGCGAGCATAATTTCTCTGAATTTGCTTGTTGCTACAGTTCTACTAATTAGTAGAGCTATAGCCGTTTATTTGGGAGAAATACATTATAATTAAATATCATCAAAACGGGAAAAATGAAATCATTATTAGACCGAAACGTATTCCATTCCTGTTATCAGGTTTAAGTTCTATCAGAGACTGACAAACTCGATTGCAACCTCATTCTACGATTATCCTGTATATCGACATTGTATCGCGATCTTGACAAAGCATTTGTTGCTACCACCTGCACTATTTATTTTAACCATTACGAAAACACGTCTATTCATATAGATTGAAAATTTCACCACCAAAAACTGAAAGCTTTCAGATAAAAATTCTGATATTTTTTTCATATTTCTGCTGAAAACACATTATGGATACTTATTAGAACCGCCTTGCAGATGCGGTTCTAACGAGTACCCACAATCTATGTTTTTGAACAGAAATAAGTAAAATAATGTAAACCCCTGTAAACCCTAGTTTTATTATATAAAAGTGGGGTTTAAGGGGGTAAAATTATATAGGCATGTTTTCGTGATGAACGAGGTTTATAATAACAAGCTTATCTTCTACTACGTCAAATGTTCACATGGCACTTACTCGGTTATATAAAAAATGTTTCGCCTGATAATTCGATTTACTTTTCTAATCAAATTTGATAAACTTACTTTACATATTTTGTGGTGTTCTGTATCTTTACGAAACGATCCTCTATTCAGACTACATAGAATATTTATGGATGTTAGGTGCATATAGAAAATATCCGTTCCATGGGTCATTGTCTGACATCATGAGGCTCTGCCAAGTGATGCCAGATAGCGAACCAGACAGACGAAGTTTTTTGTAAGCACCATATAACCGTGGTAGAGTCTTGGTAGAATCTTTTCTGGCATACTTTAATTTCCAGTATTTGTTGATCTTTTCATCAATTTTAATCGCAGCTTTCCTTTTGACATATGATAAGTTGATGATCGCCATCTCGAAAGTTGACGTCTTTTGTCACGCCGAGATGACATTAGCAGCAACAGTGATAGTGACGCCCTATACAACCAACGCACTGATCGACTGCATAAAAGTTTCCTTTTTACCTCGATCCCGTGTAGGATAGGGTGTGCAAGATAAAAAATTATATTCCCAGCGAAAACCACGGATTTCTTTATGTGGTCTGTAAAAATATAAGAAGTGTTCATGCTTATGAGGTGCAGACTGGAAAAAATTTCCCAGGAAAACTGTTCAGCATCACGAGGCTTGTCGAATGATGCCGAACAGTTATTCCAAGGAACAGATTTTTCAGTCTGCACCAAAAAGACCATGATAGATTCTGTTTCTTGCATACCTTTTGATATAATACATCTTAAGAGTTTAATTAGAACTGATTTAAATGAAAACGCTAAACGTTTGTCAGGATCACTTTTTTACCTTTCAAAGAAAAAGGCGCCAACGACAACTGACGTTAGGTTCTTCTTGACGACGTCCGGCGTAAAATAACTGATGCCATTTGTCACATTCTTGACGTCAATCATCTGTACACCAATGTCTTGATAATGCAAATACGATTTCCTCGTCAAATGCTTTTGTGGAGGGCGAAAAACGTCACTCCGTTTCTTTTCATCTGCATTACCTGAAGAGCCGCTCGTTTTTGGATGCATTATATTAAGCATTGGTTCAAAATATGCATTATACAGCAAGTCGTCTATCAAGATGACTTGATGCACCTAGATTTTTTTCCGCCATTTTAACAAGGCATATCTCTATTGTGACTTCGTCTTTGCTTTCTTGTAAAACAAGTCATCTGAAAAGGAATCTACTCTAAACAAAAAACTCTGCTCCCAGTGGGGAGCAAATCTTTGCTTTATTAACCTCTTTATCAGAGGAGCGGTGCAGTTATGACAGATTTCCCTCCCCAGAAAGCGATTACACTCCTCTTAAGTACTTGTAAGGTAACTAAATGCAAGCTGTTTTTCTTCTGTTTTCCAGCAGTTGTCACATCAAATTGTTCTCAAAGTATTCTTGACGCTCGCTGATGAAGCTAATGAAGCCGCTTTCATAGTACAATTGCCGCTGTCTAACGACAATTCATACCAATAGATTTTCAGTTAACACCTTTCTTACGTACTCATTACAATTAGCACATAAGTTTGGGTAAATGTTTGACATGAAACTATTTCTTTTTAAAAAAAAACAAAAAAAATCACTGATATAAAGGGGTTATAACTGTTAATTAAGTGGTACTTGATACTTCAAAAAATTCCGACAGTCATACCTTTGAAATCATAGATATTCTCAACGTTTTTCATATTCTCAACGTTTTTCCATTTACCATAATCTAAATTTAACTGTTAGAAAATTATATTTGTAAGCGGTATTTGTCTACTTGTTTTTCAGAAACTAAGAATCGACATTTCATGAAAGGAGATGATTACTATGAGACGTCAAGTCCTGTTTTCTGGGAAAATTAGAAAATATAAATCATTTCTTGCCTGCTAGTTTTGCCATCAGTTTGCAAAAGGTGAAGACATTCTTGTTACAAACATTAAGAAATAAATCAAATCATGATACAGTTCCAGCTATACACATCCGTTCGTTCAGCATATGGTCAACTAGGAAAACATATTTAACTTCTCAACACTGGGATTAACACTTTCAATTTCATAGACCAGAAAAAATATGTTTTGTAAACAGTGCAAATCCAGATGCATTACGAAAACACGCCTATTCAAATATATAGAACATTTCACCTAGAAAAAAAATGAAAATTTTCAGATAAAAAACTCAGATTTTTTTAATATTTCTGCTCAAAACATAGATTGTGGGTACTCGTTAGAACCGCCTCGCCGAGGCGGTTCTAACTAGTACCCACAATCTATGTTTTGAGCAGAAGTAAGAAAAATAATGTATATCCCTGTAAACCCCAGTTTTACTATATAAAAGTGGGGTTTAAGGGTGTCAAAATTATATAGGCATGTTTTCGTGATGGGACAGTCCAAATGAGCCGTCTCATCAGGATCTTCATTGTTTGCCTTTTTCTATTTTGTCACTACTCTGTTTGCCATTTTGTTTTCGATTTTTGTCTACGCGATATCTCTTATTGAGATAAAGGACACATTACAGTTCATAGACGGACGAATCCTCTTCAGAAACTCGGGGGTGAAAGGGTTAAGGGCATCAGACCCAATGACGGCCTCTTCGTAAAACTTTTAACCAGTGGGTTGGGACTTGACGATATGTCTTTGGCTTGGCCCGCCGTGGTTCAACTATTGGTTTTCATTTACTCTGGCATACAGTAGAATTAGCCATGAGTACTCGTCTTTGTTTATTATAGTAATTAATTTGAGTTTTGTGTTTTCGCTTTGATGCATTGACTGAGTTGGGAAGCTTTATGCGAACCGAATTTTTATGTGCTTCTGTATTAAGAGTAGCATCGGGACCCAGGGTGAAGTTAGCTAGCTGTAAAAGTGCTTTAAACCCCCCGGTGGTTTGCTCTACCGACCGTTTTAAGGCGGTGGTCCCGGTGTTAGTCTTACTCTTTGTTGGTTTGTGGTTTATTCTACGAGGCGATTTGTTGTATGTCTTTCCATGAGTCATTTTGTTCTTGTGTTTTGTAGTCCTTTTAGTATTGCGATTACCTCGCTTGGGGAAGAGAGAGCTAATCTTAGTGCTTTTCGTACGTTTATTCGATCTGTGCTTGTTTGGATTTGTTGGTTTCCACTTCTTCCTGGGGTCTGGGAAGGGCTGCGGTTCGTGATTGTGGCAATTCCTGGACTTTTCTCTTACCTTTTTTTAAGCAAAGATGAGAGCTTGACCATACACTGAATGTCTAAATAAAAGAGTAGAACCACGGTGAACACGACCACAGACAATTAAGGTCAGACACAAGTCATCTAGAAAAGATTTATAATTGAGCTATCATAGACTCTTCTACAGTGTCAATAAAACTGACGTCGCTTGTCTAGTGACATGCGCGGTGGAAGAGTCAAGAGCCGTCATACAATCTGCGGTCCAGCTGCGTCGTGTAATTGAAAAAGGGAGGCAAATTGTTAACCTTGATCAGATTCACAATTTAGCATGCAGTGTTAGCAAGCAGTTTTTCTCATAACATCTGCATTACAGCATATCCTTTCATAATAATGAATTGTTCTGCAAAATCAGATTCACCTTCTTTCTATAAAGCGGGTTTGTTTTATACTGCAGCCAGCCGGGCGTTTCTTTTCAGGAAGGAATATCTTCAACTACTTTCATCCTTATCATTTAGAATCATAGATATACGGCCGGAGCATAGACTGGCCTACATAAAGCTAAATGCGAGCAGTAAATACCCAGATGGTTATGAATGTGATTTTTTTTTTTTCACTTAGAACCCAACATTTATACCGTATTTACTAAAAAACTGTGCACACCTTAACTCCTTACAGACACACCTTAATTCCTTAAGTACCTATCATAAAAATTTGAACATGTTGACTAATTGTTGGTGTACCTAAAACTGCTGGATGAATTACAAATACTGTAGACCCTGGAAGGTCTCGTTTTCTGCAACCTGAGATGGGTCTAAATTAACATCACGAAAACACGCCGATATAAATTGACCCCCTTAAACCCCTATTTTATACGGTAAAACTGATGATTTTAGGTATACATTGTTTTTCTTATTTTGCAAAAAAAAAAAAAAAAAAAAAATTGATTGTGGGTACTCGTTACAACGGCCTCGCCGAGGCAGTTCTAACGAGTACCCACTGTTTATATTTTGAGCTGGAATATGAAAAATGTCAGATTTTTTTTTATCTGAAAATGTTCTATTATTTTCTTGGGTTGTAAAATTTTTAATATATTTGAATAGGCGTGTTTTCGTAATGACTGCGTCGGCCTGTCTGTCCGGACCATTACGAAAACATGCCTATTCAAATATACTGAAAATTTCACCACCGAAAAATCGAAAATTTTCAGATAAAAAAAATCTATTTTTCATATTTCTGCTCAAAACATAGATTGTGGGTACGCGTTACAACCGCCTCCCCGAGGCGGTTCTAACGAGTACCCACAATCTACGTTTTTGAGCTGAAATAAGAAAAAAATAATATATACCCCTGTAAACCCCAGTTTTACTATATAAAAGTTGGGTTTAAAGGGGTCAAAGTTATATAGGTATGTTTTCGTGATGACTTACAATATATATCGCAGCTCCAGATAAGAGAGGTATCTCTATTTCTAACGACATATGTTGTGGGCAGGCGCTTCTAATGAGTACCAACAACACGTTTTCACGGAGCATTAAGTAAACAGTAATAAATATCAATAGTATTATTGAAAAAAAATAATAAAAACAACAACAACAAAAAAAAAAAAAAAAAAAAAAAAAAACAAAAAAAAAACATTAAATACATCACCTTATCATATATTATAAATTGCATAGCTCTCAGCCGGAATTCTGCAGTTGCTATAAGACATGTTTTCTTATGGTACAGCAAAACGAAGTGTGTTGTCAGTAATAACTAATACAAACCAGATGATGTAGGTGGTAAGAGCTTGTTTTGCTCACATTCCTCAATATTCGTTTTTAATGTTTAACCCAGTGCTAATTGAGACATAATCTCAGGATCCCAGATAAGATGAAGTCTTGTGAAAAATACTGTTACTGGGAAAAATATTATTGTTTCTTTATATTAATATCTATATTCTTTACGTATCTGAGGCTATTTTCATTCCATAAAGTCTATGTAATCTGGACTTCCATGTTCCACTGTAATATATAGTGAAAACCAGTGTCTATTTGGGTACACATAATGAGTGGAATGTTCCTGGTGTTTCCAACTTATTTGTGAATTCAATTTGTTTGTTATCTTCCTGAGCCATTTGCATTGCATAAATCTATATGTGGGAATATTAATCAAATCTTCAACAGTTCCATCTATTTTGAAATAAACATATTATGACATGGAGGAATACATCTTTCATAGGTATGTTAATGGAAATTAGTAATTTTTAGTGAAAATATAAATCATAATTCAGTTGAGGAAATATTTACTCCTAGACAAGAAATAGTTTCCTTAGATTACTTAGATTACTAATTAGACTTGAATTAGATTTTAGTTTCCTTATTACACCTGTGATTGGTAAATATGACATCAACGTCACAAACCCTTATGGCGCCATTTGCAGACTTCGAAATATATGCTTGCAATGACTTTAACACTCAATTTTGTAAAATCATTCTTCGATATATAAAGATTGGGTTCATACAACATAAATGTAATACGACAGACTGCATGCATAATAGTTAACCCAATCACGGTTGATAACTTTGCTTCCCCTTTGGTTGCACGCCGGTGGGCCGGGCCTCAGACTCTATGACGGCCCCGGCCTAAAGACTTTTAAATAAGTGGGTTGGCCCTGATGCTCTGGTTTTGGTCGGGCCCACCGAAGTCCAGCTGTTGGTTTTCTTTTGCTTAAGCATTTCAGTTATTTCTTGCTGTCGAGTCCTCATCGTTGTTTCATCTCTGTATTCGTTTGACTTTTATGTTCTCGGAGATGTAGCACTGATGAGTTAGAAGACCTTCCCGCAGACTGTACAAATGTCTTGTGTATACCAGGACAGAGCTAAGGGAGAGGGCTGTGGCCACGTTAAATCGATTTAAGCCTCCACCCAACCCCTCCGCCGGCACAACGCCCTAGTAATTTTTTACTGACCGTTCCAAGGCGGTGCTTCTGCTGTGGTTTACTATTCCTGTGATTGTAAGTATTTGCATATATGTCCAGGAGAAACGTTTGAACAGCCGTTTGGCCATTTTTTGGGAAAGAAACGTTTGGCTTTCTGCTTGTAATGTTTTGATTGTGGTGCCGTTGCTTAAAGTGTGTTCTTCTTTCCCTTTTGTTGGACGGAAAGTGTTAGATCATTATATCGATTCCTGATCATTGCCTACCTTTCTATTCAAAATAACAAACAAAACTGCATAGGTAAATGGAAAATATTACTTTTATGATACGTTATGTATATGGTAGTTAACATCTGGATGTATTTCTCTACAGATTGAAAACAAACCCTTTCTGTTTGAACACAGGATTTGCAATCCTCTTAGGACATCTTTCCTGCATTTCCAACCGAAGACGTTTAGCCTCTGTTTTTCCGCAACATTTGTTTTTCTTTCAATTTCTTTATTACTTCTAGCAACATTTTCGAAATGCATATATCTGTAATAACGTTAGACAATTATTGATAATCTCTTGAATTAACCTACAAAGGGCTACAGATTAATATGTACACATGTACAGCACGGAACACGTAATGTGAAAAATCTAAAACTACAAACGGCGATGACCGTTCCTTATCTGTGAATGTTTGTTTGGATCTTCACTGTTCATTTGTGCCATTACTTTGTTGTCCTCTCTTTCTGCAAACAGGTCTGTCTAAAAGAAAATTCTTATCTTTTAGAGAAGACTCTTTTTTCAGTAAAATTGTATTGATCCATTGTAGACTGAATAGACTCTCCCACACTATGTATTGGAAGAGTCCAATTTCAATTTTAGGTAAGTCGGGCTCTAAAATTTAGTTATTCCTATAGAAAAAATGGTAAAAATATTTGCAAACAGTGGAGACCCTGATCTGACGCCGCATTATGCGGCGTCAGATCTGGGTCTGCACGTTTGCCAAATACCCTTTCAGGGGTCTACAGACTACAATGGCTTAATACATACCAGAAGCATAATTATTACACGGGCTTAAATTAGGCATCTTAGCATGCTAAAACTGAAAACATTTTTCCCAAATACATTGGAGCAAACGTGTCCATAAAACATATGCTAATATTAAAAGGAAAGAATACATAATCAAGGGAAGGGAAGTAACTCTGTCAAAACTGTTTTGATTCCCGTCTGAAAGGGGTTTCAATAAACGGAAAGAATTCGCTCCCCATTGGAATAAATTATTTCCTCTTAGAGCAGACCTCTTTTCCGACGGGGACTGGTTTGCAAGGTAGCAAACAGGAAATCACAAACGTTCTCTCCCTTGTTAAATTGCAGAAACATATGTGTATCTAGCCCCTTAACTTTTGGGGCATTTGCGGACAGCATTCGCGCAGTCTGCTCAGGACCATTGCTGTTCGCTTACAGAATCAACAGATACGGTTCGTGAAAGCCCTTCTCATATTTTGCAGCTTAGCTGGACTATCTTGCGCTACATTTTCACATGCACAGAATTTGAGTTTGGTTCTGAGTTTGCTCAGTGATAAATAAGAAACCCATTCAAAGACTTTCAATTTAGAATAAGCAATTGTGTCGACAGCGGTATTTCAGAACAATGAGATTTCACTGGCTGTGGAATATCGATAAAGCTTATACGCTTCCAATTTTCACAGGATGTTATTTATTCATAAACAAGTTTATCAAAATAAGATATAGTTTGGACCACTAGAACTGCAAATCATTTGATCTGTTCACCTGTTCTGTAGCAACTGGCAAACGGATGTATAGAAGTTTTCACTACAATACAAACGGTAAAGTTGTTTATAATAATAAACTATATCGGTTTTACTCGCGACTACTTTCTCTCATTGCCTGCAAAGATTTATCTGAGAGAAGTTATAAAGGAAACATATATAATAACAATCGTTTGTAAGGAAGGAAAATGAATATGTTGAAATTGATATTTTATTGTGTTTTACCAGTGCTGTGTTTCTGTGGTGTTATAAAATTAGGATATATCACTGGCTCGGATAAGCTACCAGGAATATTTTACCGTCGCCCGGGTCAAGCCATTTCAGGGGCTTTGACTCTTGCTTTGGAGGAGATTAACAACAATACAAATATTCTACCAAATCACACCTTGGATTTTATAATAGCAGAAACTTATGGTATGGAGTTACAGAGTATTAAACAAACAGTGGATTTAATTAACCAGAATATATCAGTGTATATAGGACCACAGGAAACATGTATCCACGAGGCTAAAGTAGCAGCTGCATTTAATATACCTATGATCTCATATGTAAGTAGATATTAACTATTATCTCTAATCTTTTTCGCCCCTAAGTTCCTGAAGTGGACCCTTTCATCCTTGTATTTAGACATGTTTATTTTTGCAAATAGGGGTTTAGTCTATTGACAGAACACACTGACAGACTAGATCCTTATGAGCCGTTTCATCTGTATCTACACTGTTTGCACTAGTATCAGCCCGACAAAAGAATTAGTACCATTACGAAAACACGCCTATTCAAATATATAGAAAATTTCATCTCCAAAAACTGAATATTTTCAGATAAAAAAAAATCAGATATTTTCATATTTCTTCTCAAAACATTGATTGTGGGTACTCGTTAGAACTGCCTCGGCGAGGCGGTTCTAACGAGTACCCACAATCAATGTTCTGACTAGAAATAAGAAAAATAATGTACACCCCTGTAAACCCCAGGTTTACTATATAAAAGTGGGGTTTAATGGGGTCAAAATTATATAGGCGTGTTTTCGTGATGACGTTTTTGAAACATTTTGCTCCGTAACCCCAAATATGAAACGTGCGGCACTATACGTTATGCAAGCAGCGTAACGCTCTGCATTCTGGGTAAAATATTGATACACCATTTTGAGATGTTCCTGTTATTCATAGAAAATAGGCACTGACATTTCATGCAAATTGTTACAAGGTGCATGAAATGTCATACTTATTTTCCGGGAAAATAAGAAAATAGGCATTGACATTTCATGCAAATTGTCATAATTTGCATGAAATGCGAAAACTCATTTCCTGAGAAAAATGAGAAGAACATCATCAGTCTGTCGTCTGCTGAATTATTCCAGAGAGAGGGAAAAGTTAATATCTCATGAATATATTTTAATTTATTACAGTTATAGCATTTGTTTCTGTTTAGACACATAAACATATGGTAAAATGGACTTATGACAATTACCATTACGAAAACAAGCCTATTCAAATATACTGAAAATTTTATCACCAAAAAATAAAATTTTTAGATAAAAATTCGGATTTTTATTCTTATTTCTGCTCAAAACATAGATTGTGGGTACTTGTTAGAACCGCCTCGGCGAGGCGGTTCTAACGAGTACCCACAATCTATGTTTTGAGCAGAAATAAGAAAAATAATGTATACCCCTGTAAACCCCAGTTTTACTATATAAAAGTGGGGATTAAGGGGGTCAAAATTACATAGATATGTTTTCGTGATGGATTAGTGGCTAATGTGTCTTAGTATTTAAGGTATTGTAATATAAAACGCAAAAGAAACGTTAAACACAATACACGGACACACCAAAAGAGTTCTTCGAACAGAAACCCAAATCAAATTCTGGTAATATGTTTGGGCATAAAATTGTCTATTTCTAAATTTCTTTGATAAGATATTACAACTGTTAGATAAGTGGTATTCTCATGAATTGCAACGTTCAAACCTTTGAAGTTAAAGATGTTCTCACTTCTAACTCGTTATACGCTAAATGCAATTATTGACAATTATATTAGACATGTAGTTTGTTATTCTCCCCAGAAAAGGACCAAAACATAAAATAAGCCACAACGTCAGAAAACGTCATTACGAAAACACGCCTATTCAAATGTATAGTAAATTTCACCTCCAAAAACTGAAAATTTTCAGATTAAAAACTCTGATAATTTTTTTATATTTCTGCTCACAACATAGATTATGTGTAATCGTTAGAATCGCCTCGGCGAGGCGGTTCTAATGAGTACACATAATTTATGTTTTTGAGCGAAAATAAGAAAAATAACGTATACCTTTGTAAACCCCAGTTTTACTATAAAAAAGTGGCGTTTAATATGGTCAAAATTATATAGGCATGTTTTCGTGATGTACCTTCGGATATGTGCCGATTAAGCCTGTGTTCTGATTAGAATTTTCGCTGGGCGCATGTTGCGGATAACCAGGGATGCAAACGTCTTCATGTGAACAAGGAAATCTCTGCTAGACTGCGCGGATGCGAAGGCTGATTTGAGACTTCGCTGGGCGTGCGCCCGCCGTCTGTATTGGGGGAGAAATAATGTATACACATGTGGATCCGAGTTTTACCATATAATAGAGGGTTCACAGGGGCCCATATCGTATGGGCTTGTTAGCATAATCATGCGTTAGTTAATTCTGGATTTGTTTGTGATAAATTCTGTATCAGCCTTAGCCGTTTACTGCGAATGTTAGCATTTGTCTTGTCAGTTGTTATTTATGTCCGTAAATTTTGTCATTGGCGCACTGAAGGTTAGGTATTTTCCTGTTATTGTAAATGTTTTATAAATGTATTTAAAAAATAAACGATATATCAAACCTTTAAGCGGATCCGTGGGCCAACGGCGTTTTGTGGGGCAGTGCAATATAGTAAAATGGTGAATATTTCCAACAGTTAACAGCTACGGTCATTTTCGGCCTTGGCGGATGCGCAGGCTGACCCGAAACTTCACTTTTTGCACATACAATTAGTCTCCTTTTTGCGTGGCGCGGCATATATAATTGATATCATTATGGCAAGGAATGTGTATCTCGATGGTATGCGAAATTTACTAAATTCCCGGTGCATTTGGGCGAGCAATAAAAGTAGCATTAATGGCTTTCAGCTGAGCATTTTTCAAACGCCCTTCTCGCTCTATAATCCTGAAAATATTACCTCGTATATGAGCCACTCCAAGCGAAAAAATACCTTAAGGTCATGGGCGGACAGTGAAGGCCCTGATCAGACTGCGCGGATGCGCAGTCTGATCAGGGTCTTCATTGTCCGCTAAGAGAACCATTGGATACTACAGATTACATTGAGAGCAAAGGCCCGAATGATATTTTGAGCATGCGCAAGATGATCTGAATCTGCATAAAATGCGCATGCTCGAACGCAGTTTTTCACTTGAGGCGGCCCATATTGTGCTTTCCTACAAAACAACTTTGGCTGAAGGATTTGAGAACTTTATTATTGTTATTTCTTAAATAATTTTCTAATAGCATAAAATAACAGAAAGGTCTTAACCCTTTGTATGCTGATAATAAATATGCAGGGAAAAAATGAACGATATTGTTTGTTATCTTTTTAAAAAAAAAATAGAATTTGATAGTTTATACAAAGGAGAAAAAATAGAGCTTGACATTTCATGTGAATCGTCTCCACATGAAATATTGTTCTTCAAAATATATACATTGAGGATTTGTTCGTCGCTTGTCTGGTAGATATATAGATGGAAACTCTGAACAAATGTTTATTTATATTATTTTAAGATCGCGCACTTGTAGACTGATGGATAAGGAACGCATGATATTGTTATGTCGTGTGGCGCAAAAGAAGTTAATAGAAAATCACAGTTCCAGCCTCAACAGTTTTACAACTAGTCTCGGTTTTCCTACAAGTTTACTTTTCACTTATCTATACATTCTAATCAGGTTTGTGTATTAGCTTGCCTGTATGAAAGTACAAGAAAAGCGATAGCAGTCACATGGCGTCGGCGTCAAAGTTGGCGTCGGCATTGGTTGACTTTTTGTTATTTTTTTTTAATTTTTTTTTTACACTCGTGTTTTTTTTTTTTTTCTAAAGGGATAATAACAGCTATAACTTGAAATAATTACTAGCTCTTATTATTTTCCAAATTTTCGGAGGGACTCCCTCCTTCATCAGGGTAAAAAAAAATCTATTACATTTTATATGATCAACAACATGGCTTACAATGTTTACTTTCTCAAAAGTTGTGTTTTTTGTTATATGATTTAAACGCTATATCTCCTGATTATCTGGATGGAAGTAGTTCATACTTGCCCTGATGTTAGATAGTGGTCTGAAGTTTAATACTGTATCATCCCGACCCACATGAGTGACCTTCAGGTCAAGGCAATGGACTTGGAAAAAAAGTAATGTTAAACTAGAAAGTTTTTAGCTAAAGTGTTTAGAGGCAGAGCTCGATTCAGGCGAACTACGCTGTTCTGCTATAATCAGCTGCCGATAGTTTCTAGATCTATAAGAAAACAACTATGCCTTTCAAGTGTGTACATGTATGTGTGTGTTTTCGTGGGGGTGGGGGGGGGGGGGTGGGAAGCTGGTGGAGGGGGCTGTCATATATGCTTTACTTCCCTCTGGGAGCAATTTTTTTCCTTTTTTAAATCCCTTTTCAGAAGAGAATTTTTTTGTGTGTGCAGGAACGCAAACAGAAAGTTACAAAATCAAAATGGCGAAAAATGTATCAATTTCCGCCGCGCGAATATTTTGGCAGGTATATGATTTCGTAGATACTCGAAATTAACCAAATTATTGCGCAGTTTTCATGAGCTAAAACAGCAGTAGCGGCTGTTTTTATAGAGGCCACTAAGTAGCTATCGTTACAAGTTCGGATTCGGTACTGTGTATTAATGTTTTGTATATTTTAGTACTGTGTATTATTGTTTTGATACTGTATTTATTAATGTTTTTGGTACCGTGTATTAATTTACAACGTAGCAGTGACAACCTGGTAATTTGGAGGTCAACGTTACATACTTTGGATCGTGTCTCCATGTATGTGTCTGTAAAGGGGTCTTCCTAAATAGAAAAAAAAAGTTGCATGAGGGAACGATTCGCATGTAATGTAAAGCCCTATTTGTTAGAAAAATACTGAGACCAATACAATAAATGTGGCTAATATAGTCATCAGCATGCAAAGGATTATGACGTTTATGTTATTTGCCATTAGATGACTAAAGAACTGTGCTTAGCCCTTTTGTTTTGATAATCCTGTTTTATCATTTTTTATTAGAACGTGTTTTATATAGGGACCTTAGAAAACAGTACATAAAGCGATATTTTTGGAATAGACCAAATATGATGAAACTGAAAGAACTTATACTATCAAACAGTAAGAAAGTGATATTAAATTTATGTTTTTTCACAGAAAAGGCCTTTAAAACTAGAGCATTATATTATAGTAATCATTAAATATTATTTTTATGCCCCTGCAACGGATGATGCCGGGGGCATATAGTTTTCGGTTTTCCGTACGTGGGTGCGTGCGCACGAATGTATGTCTGTCTGTACGAATGTGCGTACATACGTATGTACGTGCGTACGTACGTGATTCTGTTAGACTCACGTTATGGCACTTGTACCACGTAGAATTCTGCAGTTTTATAGTCAGGTACCCCACAGCGGGGGCATATGTGTACTGTGGACACATTTTTTAGTTCATATTATATTTGAATTTTGATATCTCAAAATATGTGTTTTCTCCCAACTGTTAGTGTGTTATTTAGTGGTATGTGTTTCATGTCATTGAATCCATTTGTATTTCTTTCTGTATCATGCATACAACACATGAGCATATATTGCTTAAAGTTGAAATAAAAGTATCTATCTATCTATCTATCTTTATCTGACAACAGCAGCAGATGCCGTGCTCTAAGATTGGTGTATATTTTAGTCAGGGACAATCAGCAAATCGTTTTCAAATGTCTACCATTTAGACAACTAAGCCGTATCCAGTCACCCGTAAACACTGTTTATGTACAGCTCTGTTATCATGAAAGTTCATCAGGGTTATATTCACGTCAGAGATTTCAAGATTACATTGTTTTTAAATTGACCAACTGCAAATGTACCGGTAGTCAAAACAAAGTCAGGATTGATTTGTCCGATCGTAAATAACCAGGACAGAGTGCGGAGCCCTGCAACTTGGTCAGATTTTTTTTTTTTTTTTTTTTTTTTTTTTTTTTTTGCTGTGACCCACACAGCCACCTTGTGAAGGCATAAACCTGGCTTTTGTAGGGAGGTATATATTGTATAGATGTTAAAAATATACTTAGAACATCACTTCGAAAACGTTGCTTTTATATGGAGGTGACTGTTGTTGAGTGCTTTCAAAAGTTAAAAGATATCCTGAACCGACTGTTGGTATCATATTTACCCTAAGATTTCGGATACATAAACTTTATCAAGCAATACAGATCCAGATCAGACGCCACAGAACGCGGCGTCTGCTCAGGATCTACATTGTTTGCAACTCGTCCAGCACACCAACAGTATGGACGCATTGAAATTTTAAGGCAAGCACGTAAGATACGAAGTTCATGACTCCGTAATATTAGAGGTTCATAAGGTGGTCTGGAACTTCGCTTTTCATAGGGATTACATCAAGCGAAAACGTTTCGTCGAACATGCGCAGATTTAGATCATCCTGCGCATGCGCAAAGTATCAGTGAAAATATTTTTACTGGCTTCTTTTAAGGAGTTTACTATTTGTTTTGTTTCCTTTTAGAGTCTGCTATAAGAGGAAAAATGCTCCCCTTGGGAGCATATTCTTTCCTTTTAGAGTCTACCCCTTTTCGGAAGAAATTATAAGTGTAAAGAAAAGTAAATGGAAAGTAACAAAAGGTATCTTTTCTTGGGTACCTGCTAAATACCACTGAGGCGAACATCATCGGAGATCGGTACGGCTGGAAAACCAAGATTGATCCCATACGATAATCGCGTGATAGATTTTTAGTACACGCACCACTTAGGCAATTTTGGTCTAGAACTATTTGTTCTCAAGGTTGTAACTGTTAGTTAAGAGGCATTCACCTGTGATGCAATGATAAAATCTATTAAGTCGATGATGTTCCTGACTTTAATCCTTATTGCTCTATATTGCAATAGAAACAAATCATTTCAAAAGAAAATGAAACAATATAATACATTGTAATGTCTTTGCAGATTAAGAAAAAACAAAATAAAAATACTAATCAGTTGTTGCCTTCTAATTTTGTCATCAAATTTACATTTGATCGGTTCATCATCTCCTTGAAGCAAAAGACTTTCGTGTGACTGTACAAAAACGATTCGTCCGCGTTAGCAAGCAACAATTATCAGCAACATTGACGGTTCGGATCTCATAATGATAGTGTTACGAAATAATACGAGTATAATCTACGCATAGTTTAATCCGATATATGTTGATAGTTGTTGTTCGCTTACGCAAAAGAACTGCTTTTCTTTTTCAAGTTCTCAATACACCATCGCAATGTATGTTTTCATTAGCAACGGTCAGTAGACACAAATTGAATGATTTGCATTATTTTCGCACAATACCGTAGTCACCCTAAATATTTGGACATCTTATTCCTATCATGCTTCTATAATTTTAACAAGTCAATTTTACGACCTATTGATGTGTCAAAAATTGCCGGACGAGTGGAAAACAGTGTTGAACCCTGATCAGATGCCGCAGAACGCGGCGTCTGAATTGGGACTACACTCATTGCCCAGGCCTGTTTTCTTACCAGTATTCTCCTAAATTTAGGTATGTCCATTTTACTCTTTAGTGATGTGTCTAAAATTTGCTGGATATATGGCGAACAGTGTCGACGATGATTAGGCAGCGCTTTATGTGGCGTCTGATCTGAGTCTACATTGTTACAAAGGCATCTTTGTCGAATATTTAGGGTAAAAGACGGTAATCAAACTATATTTTGCGTTTCTAAATCAACAGAAGACTATAAACATAACAGATATCATTAAAGCAATAATGAAGCAGTGAAAACGATAACATCTGCGTAGTAATTCCGTATTATTGAGTATTATCAATTTCGTTATATAATCGAGTCACTATATAACATGAGCATGCGGGTATTTTTTTTTTCAAGTGCCTGTTCATGGCATGATTAACATACTTATATTAAATCGAAAGCACAGTGTTGTATTAATGATTTTTTTTTTTTTTTTTGAATTTGACAGAAAATCTCTTCAAATTATATCCTTCATTTGCCCACTTCTTGAATATGCCAATGTTGCATGTGATAATTGTACTCAAAACGAGATTACAATTTTTTAATAATAATACACACTAAGGGCGCTCGAATCTTAACCAGATCTCGTGTCTATCATCTCTCTTCCTTTAGGAAAAGCGCCTTATCTTGAGGTATGCGTATAGCCTTTCACAATTATTTTCCCCTAATTACTTCTCTGATGTTGCACCATATTATCCGCGCTAACGCCTATCTTTACTATAATTGTAGCCTTCTCTCTGTTATAGGTATTGCTAGACAATGTGGCAGCATACCTAGCAAAATAGCATGGAAAAATATCTAAATTACAACGTTTCTATCCCACCCAAATTGGTCTTCGCTGGTTAGCTTTTCCACACAAAACTAATAACAAATTTGTCTCGATATGAACATCTATTTTCCAAAATTATTGTAGACAACACACTTGAGCTTGTGGAGCTCATGAAGATGCGCGGCATTTTTTCTTAATGCAATTGCTTTAAAATTCAGAGGCAATAATTGATGGGCACAGTAATTCATATATACATACTCGTATCTACTCTTAATGCTCTTTTTGGTAGCAAATAACTGAATGGCTTACAAAATTAATAAACATTTACTAAACTGATTAGAGTCTTATAGGGTTGCTGGTATCATAACCTCGTAAAAATATTTTCTAAGTTTTATTAATTATTTACCAAATATAACGCTGATTTGAAGAAAAACTGTTATGCATGAAAAATTTGGACTTTTTGACTACTTATCTATAAACTACACGCATGATTAAATAGCCAATGACTGAAACTTTACTTCCCGCTTTAATTGCTCGACGGTGACTCAAGTCTTAGTCAGAATGACGGCTGCTTCCCAGTCTGTTAAAGAATATTTGATAGTCAAGCCTATACTGAAAATTTTACCACTAAAAAATGAAAATTTTCAGATAAAAAAAGTCTGATATTTCTCATATTTCTGCTCAAAATAAAGATTGTGGGTATTCGTTAGAACCGCCTCAACGAGACGGTTCTAACGACTACCCACAATCTATGTGTTTTGAGCAGAAATGAGAAAATAATGCATACCCCTTTAAACCCCAGTTTTACTATATAAAAGTGGGGTTTAAGGGAGTCAAAATTATATGGGTATGTTATCATGATGAGTCTGTTTTCTTGTGAGTAGTTTTCTTGTGCTTCAGATCGCAATTGCGAGCTGTTTTGATTTATTATACAGTCGAACCTCGATGGCTCGAACACTGATGGCTCGTTTACCATGGCTAATTCGAACTCGTTTTTGAGTCCCTACGAAATTCTTCTAATAGCTCAAGAAAACAAATATTTAAGAAAATTTTCTTATTTTATCGTGAAATCGTATGTTGAGTGTACACATTAGAATCGCCTCATGGAGGCGATTCTAATTAGTACACTCAACATACAATCACTGTGTAGAAAATCGAAAAGATTTCCCTAAACTATCGCTATTTGCTTCCTGAACTGGTGCCATGATTAATCCTCAGTGGCTCGAACTACCCATGTCGCGAACAAATTTCTGTGGTCCCAAAGATGTTCGAGCCATTGGGGTTCGACTGTAGTATTAGTGATTGCTTGTGCCTTATTGTGTTGTCTCGTTGATGAGGTTCCTGTAAGCATTCTACATAAATCTATAGCGGGCCAGACGGGCCGATCACAGCGCGTTCTAGATTTATGTAGAATGCTTACTGGGTTACCACTAAGCATAGCGAAAACATATTTATAATTTGGAAAACCATCAAAATTAAGGAAGGTTATTTCGCGTGAGAAAAATTCGTTGAAGCCCCCAGTATTTCTTCATTATTCGTATGCGTCGGTTTTTGTAAATATGACATATTGTCCTTCTTGCTTTGCATCGTAATTGTGGCTTTTACTGGTCCACTTCATTCATAGATATGTAGGGTTCAGTTGTTCGAAACTAACGACGTCGTTAGTTAACATATCGTTAAAACTTTGATAATTAAATATGGCAAATACGCTAACACTTTTGCTGAAAAAGTGTGAGTAGCTTTTGCAATTTGCTACACACATTTTTTACAGCTAAAATCACTGTGAATTAGATATGGTACTTACTAGAACAGTTAACATTTTGAACACTAACAAGCTCGTTAAGCTTACGATGCTTTGAACAACTGGGCCCAGAATAGCTCACCACTGTTGAAATCATCTATGAACAGAAAAAATTTGTGACCAGAATGCGAGAATGCCAGTTTTAGATCATCGCTGTTTGCAGATGTCGTGTATAAGGATTATTTCCCCATTCTGTGTTATTTGATACTTTAGCCGCAAACTGAGAAAAAGGTAGCTTCCGACATGTGCACTAAACGAGTAAACAGCTTATTCGTTGTCCGCATGAAGAAACATTGTATCCTTGGGATATCCAAAATGCAACCATTACGAAACAAGCCTATTCAAATATACTGAAAAATTTACCATTAAAAAATGAAAATTTTCAGACAAAAAATCGGATATTTTTCATAGTTCTGCTCAAATCATAGATTGTGGGTACTCGTTAGAACCGCCTCTGCGAGGCGGTTCTAACGAGTACCCACAATCTATGTTTTTGAGCACAAATTAAAAATAATAATGTATACCCTGTAAACCCCAGTTTTACTACATAAAAGTGGGGTTTAAGGGGTCAACATTATATAGGCGTGTTTTCGTGATGAGATTGAAGATTCTTATTTGACTGTTCGAATACACAGGCTGATCTGAATCTACACTTGACGCACTTGTCCAAAAGGTACGTTGTCTGACGTTACGCTCATATTAAGCACATGTTATAGTTTCAGTGATGCAAAGGACGATTTTAAAAGTCAGAGGTAAACCCACTGAAGTACAATAAAATCCGTACATGTGGTAACTTAATCTGACTATATAGCAAGTCAGCTGCCTGTTAGACACACCATACTTGAGAAATTACCACGCCTAGTCTTTCTACACATTGACGACATTAGGCAGTGAGAAAACATCGAACAAGGAATAAGATCGCAACAGACTGTCATATAATATATCTCTGTAGGTTCATATTATATCATATATCTTCATATGAGTCTTCCGAATGACCCAAATGTACTCCCCTCGCAAAATGTCTTTATGACATTGTTCGTTTAGTACGTTTAGTTACAATGTATCATATATTTCAATTTCTAATGACATGACAGTCATTTAAAACGTGGAAAAAAATGCTTTCCGTATTGCTATAATTAACCTGCACAAAAGTATAAACACAGATCAGACGCCGCAGAACGTGTCGTCTGATCAGGGTACACTGTATTTGTCACTCAATCACCATTTGTAGACACATCAGAAGGAAGAAAAATGAATCATTTTTTCCCCTAAGTTAGGATATGCATGGTAAGGATTTACGGTGAATACGGTATGTAAAAAGAAAATAAAAATGATGTTACAAAAAACAACAACAAAAAAAACAAAAAAAAACAAAAAAAAAAAAACAAACAAACAAAAAAAAAAAAAAAAAAAAAAAAAAAAAAAACATTTGATGCCTGCATATTTGCAGTTTTGTCTACACGAATTTGAGCAATGGCGTATTTTGTAGTCTGCGTGTCCGTGGTTGATGGAATTGTTTCATTAAAACAAGTTAGAATACCATTTATCCTAAGTATCTGTCCAAAATATTCAGACGAACTCCAGACTATACTTTGTCCTAAATATCACGGAAACATGCCTATATTATATTGACCCCATTAAACTCCACTTTTATTTGGTAAAACTGGGGTTTAGAGGGGTATACATTATTTTTCTTATTTCTGCTTAAAAACATAAATTGTGGGTACCCGTTAGAAATGCCTCGGTGAGGCGGTTCTAACGAGTACCCATAATCTATGTTTTGAGCAGACATATGAAAAATATCAGAGTTTATTTTTATCTGAAAATGTTTGTTTATTTGGAGGTGAAATTTTCTATATATTTGAATACGAGTGTTTTCGTAATGAATACGGACAATTCTACACCACTGCGGGATGGGTGGTTGCGTTCTGCGACGATTTGTTTTGGTCTACATTGTTTACAAAGACCTGTCCTTTGGAATACTTCGGTTAATTGAGTGTGCATATGTCACAGTTACCTATACGTAACAGATGTGTCACATATGCATACAAATGTATGCATAAGTAACAACTACACATGTATATTAGTATTACATGTCGAATTTTACACATGTGCAAACAATACGAGCTCTTTACATCTTATAAATTTGCAATGTATAAAAACGATACAGTTGGATTGTGAGCTTTAAATAGAAATAAACATGGTAGGAATGCTATTTTTTTCCATTTAACTCATGATAGTCTGAAGACCCCTAAAAGGACAATTGGCAAACAGTGCAGACCCAGATCAGACGCCGCAGAACATTTGCAAATAGTTCAACCTTTTTTCTCTAAGAATATCTCTCTAAGGATATCTAAATCACACAGCGTGACTCGCCTAAAATTGAAATAAGAATCTTCCAATACATAGTGTGGGGGAGTTCATTCAGTCTACAATGGGGCAATACGCTAGTCCTATTACACCCTTTCATGGGGGAAAAACATTATCACTTTATATATAATTAGAAGTTTAGAAGTCGGGTCCACAAACGTTCTTTATTATAGGCTGACCGATTTCATGTGTATCACTCTTTAAAGCCATTATAGAAATATACATTTAGTGAACTTAATGGCTCACTTATGGCTCCCGACGTTCTGTAGTCAATTTCCCAGTAAGCATTCTTTATAAATCTACAGCGGGCCGTTATCGGCACGTCAGGGTAGCTGACGGGCCGATAACGGCCCGCTGTAGATTTATAAAGAATGCTAGCTGGGAAACACTGACGCAACGTTAAAGGCGATTTGTTTTAAATCTTGCCTTGTGTTACTTCTGTTATTTTGTTCTTGTGTTTTTCAGTCCTTTTAGCATTGCGATTACCTCGCTTGGGAAAGAGGGAGCTAATCTTAGTGCTTTTTAGTACGTTTGTTCGATTTGAGTTTGTTGGGTTTTTGTTTCCTCTATCTTTTGGTGTCTGGGAAGGGCTGCGGCTTGTGATTGTGGCACTTCCTGGACTTTTCTCTTACCGTTTTTGGTGGTACAAAGGCCTATGAACTACAACCCTTGATTGAAGAGCGGTCTGTGGTTAATGATCATACCTACCATTCAGCCGCCGAGTTTGCTGAGTGTTAAAGGAGGCCAAGATAAGCTTCCTACGTTACAATGATTGTCTAAACTTCACAAACAACCATAAAAAGCATGGTTTATTGCAAATTCAAGCTCTTGTACAACTACTGAACTTTTTAAATTGTTGTCTTCTTGTCTTCTGCTATCAGAAAGCAGGTGATCAAATATTGCGACAAGGTCTATGAAAGATCAGGTTAGAATCTGTTTTGGTCCATTAAAAATTCGAATAAGGTTTTGAATAAACTAAAATCCAGACATTTTCGTGCATCAAGTCTGTATACGTATGATTTTTCCACGCTTTACACTACACTATCTCATAATCTTATAAAAGAAAAAACTTAATGATTTAATTGAATGGACATTTCATAGGGAAGGTTTCATGCATGCAACATAAGTAATGCTTTTCTTTTCCGAAAAGTATAGAAATTATACTTTATGGGCATGTCAGAAAGTGTGTAAAGCTCTCACCTTTCTACTTGACAATATTTAGATAAGATTTGGTAGTAAGCTATTTAGACAAATTGTGGGTATTCCGATGGATGGGTATTGCGTCCCATTTATGGCTGATTTGTTCTTGTTCTGTTATGAAATAGACTTCATGATGTCTCTTTCTGAAGAAAAGCAATCTGATGTTATTGAAGCTTTCAGCTCGACGTCTAGATATTTAGTTTAAATATTAACAATGACGTTTTTGATGGTTTTATCAGTCAAATTTATCCTTATCTTATGAAACTGAAGCCCCGGTTTTGGATTTGCATTTGTCTATTTTAGATGGGTTTATTTCATGCAAAATTTATGATAGACGCTATGAGTTTGACCTAGAACTTGTTTACTTGCCTTACTTGAATAGGGATATTTCTTGTCGAGCATCCTACGATGTTTATATATCGCAACTGATTCGGTTAGCCAGAGTGTCTTGTCATGTTACGGACTTCAACACTCGAAATAAATTATTGACTGCTAAACTTCTAAATCAGGAATATCTGTACCATAAACTCCGCAAAGCCTTTTTTTCAAAAATTTATAGACCTTATTTCGATTTAGTTTCAAAATTCAATGTTGGACTTAAATCCCTTCTGAAAGAACCTGAATTTTATGGGGACTTTGTATATAAATTCAGAGAACAAAATATGAAATTGCAATGACTTTAGTACTCAATTTCGTAAAATCATTCTTCGATATATAAAGATTGGGTACAACATAAATGTAACACGGGCATGCATGGTAGTTAACCAATCACGGTTAATAACTTTGCTTCCCTCTTTGGTTGCACGCCGGTGGGTCTGACCTAAGACTGTATGATGGCTCCGGCCTAAAGACTTTTAAGTTAATCGGTTGGTGATTGATGCTCTGGCTCTGGCTCTGGTTGGGCCCACAGGAGTCCAACTGTTGGTTTTCTTTTGCTTTTGCTGTCGAGTCCACATTGTTGTTTCATCTGTGTATTCGGTTGATTTTTATATTCTCGGAGATAGTGCACTGATGAGTTTGAAACCCTTCATGCGGACTGAACAAATGTCTTATATATACCACGGCAGGTCTAAGGGCGAAGCTTGTGGTCACGTAAAATCGATTTAAGCCCCCTGTAGTATTTTACTGACCGTTCCAAGGCGGTGCTTCTGCTGTGATTTACTATTTCTGTCATTGTATGCCTTTGCATGTAAGGCCTAATGATATCTTTTATATAATTGATAGCCGTTTGGCCCATTATTTGGGAAAGAAACTGTCCTTTTGGCTTTCTGTTTATAGTGTTTTGATTGTGGTACCATCGCTTTAAGTGCGTCCTTCTTTCCCTTTGGTGCGGAAGGTGTTAGGTAATTATATCGATTCCTGATCATTGCCTTCCTTTCTATTTATAATGAAAGATCTACTATTGAGGGGTGCTAATTCTCAGTAAGCTTGTTTGCACCGAACATTGACACATGTAAATTTCTTTCGTTTGAATGGTATTGTTTGTCATGATATAGTCCTGATATTGTTTGTTTGATTGATTTCTCACTTGTTTGTGTACGTTTGCCTGTTAATTATTCTCTTTTGCTTATTTCATATACATTGGAGTACGCATTGTATTTGACTGTGCTCTTTATGAATAAAGAATTGAATTGAATAATTGCTAAAATGAGCTAGCGTTCTCACGTGGTTTACTGAAGCTGATTATGTAAAGATTTTGACAAACAGATATCTGTTAAGTCGCTACTAATTTTACAAATAATGAAACAGTTACCCGATCAAACAACGATCCAATTCTGCTTATCTTAATTATTTGTATTTTTTTTTTTCGTGATAAGAATACGCATCTTTTAAATGCGTTCATTCCTAACAGCACTAGTTATTGCTAAAATATCCACTTACATAAATCTGCCTATTCAGACAAATTGAATAACGTGATGTTACATTACATTATTCGTCTTAAGGGACACTATTTCTGTTTTCTTGATTCCGAGACAAAGAAACAAGTGTTCTGCATATACTTTAAAACCCCTCTTGCGTATGAAGACACACTGTCATATTTGCAACTCGTCCAGCAAGTTTCAAACAAATTGAATTTTATATTATATGGAGTAAAATGTGTCCAGTTTACAATACGTTATCTGCCAAAGGCCAGATATCCGTATCGTGTGTCAGTACTAAAAAGATAAAACAAAGAAACAAAATATAATAAGCAACATGAATCCTCCGCAAGATACAATATTTACCCTACGTATCAAACACTGTTTTTCATTCATGTAGCAGTGTTTAGACGAAAAAACAGGTGGACAAATGGATTTGTACAAATTTTAGAACAACTCTAATAAGTAGTTAAGATGTCCGAATACTTAGAGTTTATACGGTACGTATCAGTAGTACTGCCTTCGTAGTTACACCAGTGACGAACGTACAATGATGACCTTGTAGTACCGATTAATATTTCTAAAATGAAGATCACTTTCTCATCGGTGGAGTCATTTGCAGCGTTTTCTGGCTAAATCTTCAATAGGCAGACAGCTAAACGAGAGAACAAAAACACCAGGGCCTAGTTGTTCAAGGTGTCGTTAGCTTAACGAGCTCGTTAGTGGTCAAAACGTTAACTGTTCTAGTAAGTACAATATCTAATTCACAGGTATTTTTAAAAATGTGAGTAGCTTTTGCAAATGCAAAAGCTACTCACATTTTTTCAGCAAACATATTAGCATATATGCCATATTTAACGATCAATTTTTATACCCCGCCACACAATAGTGGCGGGGTATTATGGATTCACGTTGGTCGTCGTCCGTGAGTCCGTCCGTCCGTTCGTCCGTGTTTCGTTTCCGGATGATAACTTGAGTAAACATCAATAGATTTTTTACCAAACTTGGTATGTGCATTGATATTGTGGAGATCTGGTTTGGGATTGTTAATGGGCAAATTTCGTTAATTTTTGACGGAGTTATCTGCCCGAGACACGCCCATATTTTCGTTTCCTGACAATAATTTGAGTAAATAACAAGGGAGTTTCACCAAACTTGGTATGTGCATTGATATTGTGGAGATCTGGTTTGGGATTGCTAATGGGCAAATTTCGTCATTTTTGACGGAGTTATCTGCCCGAGACACGCTGATATTTTCGTTTCCGGACTATAACTTGAGTAAATAACAACGGATTTTCACCAAACTTGCTATATGCATTGACATTAAGGAGATCTGGTTTGCGATTGCTAATGGGCAAATTTCGTCAAATTTTTACGGAGTTATCTGCCCGAGACACGCCCATATTTTCGTTTCCGGATGATAACTTAGTAAATAACAAGGGATTTTCATCAAACTTGCTATATGTATTGACAGTAAGGAGATCAGGTTTGGAATTGCTAATGAGCAAATTTCGTCAAATTTTTACGGAGTTATATGCCCGAGACACGTCCATATTTTCATTTCTGGATGATAACTTGAGTTAATAACAAGGCCTATTAACCAAACTTGCTATATGCATTGATATTATCAAGATCTGCTTTAGGGTTGTTATCTATCCATTGATATTATCAAGATCTGGTTTAGGATTGTCATCTGTCCCTCCATCATTTTCTTTCCAGACATTTTCGCAACGATAACTTTAATACATAAACAAATAATTCCTATGGTGGGGTATTATGCTTGCGGTACTTTTATTTAAAAGTTTTGAACAACTCAGCCCTGAATGTTGTATGTTTTAATTTCTTTGATGGTTTTATTGTTAAAATCTTTCAGCTGATTGCGGATACAAAAGTAAAAATCCCAGATTAGCAATTCTTTCTGTTAGTCGATTAAAAAATGAATAGATATATACAAATAACACCTGCATATAAGTTTGCATCAGTGGTCTAGCTGATAAATGATTAAATTGCATCGCGTTTATTCCATAACTGGCATGTCATTCCTGTCACTCTAGTTACAATATTTCTTTAAAATCTCCTGAAACGGACTATTGTTAAATACACTATCCAGTTACGGGCCAAATGTTGACGATGATTAAGGTATTTTCTAGTCTGCCATATATATCATTACGACACAGTTTAGCTTAATTTAAGTACTGACAATGTCCCCACAAACCTAATCCAGAAAATGCCAGTTTTGTCACAACTTTGCTCAGAATAAGTTATTTTCTCATTTTTTCCTTATATGTCCTGCTAACATTGATAAGGTTAGGAGATCTCTGACATCGAAACTATATTTGTATACAAGTACAAGCTTTCACAAAAAAGTCTACCCTTTGCACACAGTAAATTTTAAAGCTGATTTTAATAATTTGGGTTCTTTACATGCAAATCTTGGTTAAATCGGCTAAATTTGAAAATGCAAAGAATGCATTAGAGCGGTCGAAATGCTACTTCGTCTAAACTCTAGTTCACATTAAAAACAATGTTACAGCTTATTTCACATCGCGTTTTAGGCCTACTCATTAAAACTAAAATAAGTAGTTATAAGAATATCAAATTTTCGTCACGCTGTTCTAGGAATTGTACAGATTGCATTTAGCAGTACCAATGCATCCAACCATTTTAAACGTAAAATCGTAAAACATAATGTATATCCCATAAATTTTGATAAAGAGCTGCAACAGTAACCTTTTAGAATATCTACATAACTCCAGTATGCCGAAGCCATTGCCGCGATTGGAGAACACCTTCTGTATATATAGGTGTTCCAATACTTGAAATAATATTCTGTGCTATTCGGTGTTATAACCAGTTTCAGGTTTTACTTGTAAACAACATGCATAAAGTCAATGGAGCACTGTTGATCAACCATTGAATCACTTCCGTGTCCGAACCAAAATGTATATTGTCTACGCCCATGAGCATAGACAATAAAAAATGCATCGAAGGCGGTACTTTTTGTCTGTATAATTTCAGTGTATTACTGAAATTGGCATTTCTCAGATATCTTTTATACAGTTTTCTAATATTAACTGACATACACTCTTTTTTTTAAGATCTCCAGAAAACATAAGAGTAGCTGAAAGGTTGAAGACTGTAACATTCTGATCTGTAATAAAACAAAACCGAGAAACGCTCCTAAAAAGGTTTAAATGACAAGGACTGGCATAATTCATGAGCGCCTTATAGAAAAAAAAACAACAACAAAAAACACACACACAAAAAAAACAAACAAACACAAAAAACAACAACAAAAAAACCAAAGAAACAATAACTATAAACGAAAATCGCATTGAAGGGTTAGCGGCAAATATATATAATCTCGAAACACGCTCTTCCCAGTGTAGCGATTAAGTGTTGAATCACATAAAATTACAACAAAAAGCAGCACTTCGTCAAAACACAGAATGAAGAAACGAAAATAGAACAGACAAGCGAAGAGGAGTTATAAGAAAAATAACAAAAATAGCACCTGATTTTATCAATGAAATATTGCTTAAACCAAAATAACCACCTTGAAGTTGCCGAAAGTAGAACCGTTGGAGTAAGGGAATGCTGAAATCTGATTGTACGGAAATCCCAACGCCTTTGACTTTGATACAGTTACAGGTCGATGCGCTTTAGGGGTTCCCTACCTAATCAGTGCATCGACTGAGAACACATATGCATCAATGGCTTTGTGATTGTTTTAGATGCTTAACTGATTAGGCACAAGACCCATACACCAACCGAAAACGTAATGAAGGGCTGCATCAGAACTAACGCCCCGGTCTCGCGAGAGCAAAGCAGGTTTAAGATCCAGTAGTTTTTTTTCTGCTGATCATTCAAAGGATGTTCCTCTGTTACAATTCATTACTGTGAATGTAACGTTTGTTTTGACATGGTTTATTCATCTTCTCTTTTTATTTATGTGCCTAAAGGACGAAAGATAAAGTTTCAGTAAAAATGCAGAATTGCTCGTACAGTAGAACTTTTGTGACTCATCGCTATTTTTATGGACACAACTTTTCCAAAGGCAATGTAATCTGACCTTAGATTTAGTAAAGATACCATTTTATTTTTTAACGCCTGAAAGGTAGGTAAAACAAAGTAAGAGAAAAGTCCAGGAAGTGCCACAATCACAAACCGCAGCCCTTCCCAGACATCAAGAGGAAGAGGAAACCGACAAAACCAAACAAGCACAAATCGAACAAACGTACGAAAAGCACTAATATTAGGTCTCTCTTCCCCAAGAGAGGTAATCGCAATGCTAAAAAGACTGAAACACAAGAGCAAGATAACACAAGGTATAGCATAAAATAAATCACCTCGTAGAATAAACCACAAAGCAACAAATAGTAAGACTAACACCGGGACCACCGCCTTAGAACAGTCAGTAGAGTAAACCACAGGGGGTGGGGCGGGGGGCGCTTTTACAGCTAGCCAACTTCACCCTGGGTCCCGATGCTACTCTTAATACAGAAATACATAAACATTTTTATAAAGCACAGTTCTCTCTCAAACTTGTCCTGCCCCGCTCCGTATCTCAGCTAATATTTTTTGCATACATTTGTGCATGCATAATTTACGCAATATATATAAATGGCTACTGTGGTCGGGTCTTTTACTCTTTGACGATGCCGAACAAAACCTTTCATTAAAGGCCTGGGCCCAAATGTTCAAAACTGACCGTGTCCTTAGTTAACGTATCGTTAACACTTTGATCATTAAATATGGTATATACGTTAATGCTTTTGCTGAAACAGTGTGAGTAGCTTTTGCATTTACAAAAGCTACTCACATTTTTTCACTAAAAATACCTGTGAGTTAGATATTGAACTTACTAGAACAGTTAACATTCTGATCACTAACGGAGCTCGTTAAACTAACGTCGCTTTTAACAACTGAACCCTGATGTTATGTCTTTGATCGGGTTCTCTGTGGTTCAGCTAATATATAGCGAATACAAGAATATGTAGGGTCTTCATTATTAGAGGGTTTTCATAGAAGTTAAAGTTTTTAAACCAGCTTTTCAATTTGGTGTTTTTGTTGTTGTCTTCTGGCAATCGTTGTTACTGCATAAATTTATCCCTCAATGCGCTTTGTAACTGCTATCTTTTCATATTATAAAGTAAACAGATCACGACTTGTACAGATAGGCAAGGTATGTAGATAAACATAGTTGTTTTCGTTTTAATTTATCCACGTAACGCACGTTGTTTGTACTATTCAGAATCCCCTATGCAAGGCGTGTCTGATGGTTACCATAACACTTTTTTTTTTGTCTTTTTTTTAGGGTGGCGACAAAATCTGATAATATTCATTAGTTAAAAACTTAACAGACGTTATAGGTAAGGAATATACCCTTTACCCGTTAAGGTAATAGAGCTATAAAACTCGGTCTTATCAAAACCCGACTGTCACGTCATAGTGTTGCCAAGTATCATTATTAAGCTGCATACTCGTTAAGGTCGAAGCACAATGGAAGTGACCTCATTTAATTCGCAAGAACAAGTGTCTTTTTAGGAGATGGACAGTACAAAACGTCGACTGTGTTTGATGAGATTTCATCTATAATTGAACTTCCAAAGGAACCTACTCCGGAATACCCAATTTATTTCTAATAATCTGATCAGTGACTTGTACCATTATGCTGTGTCTAATGTTGAGAAATGTCAAATCGTATTTGATAAATTATGTTCAAACGTGTCTGTCACTTCTGCAAATAAATTCTTTATATGAGGTCAAAACCCAGTTCATCACAAAACTTGCAGTACTCTGCAGGTTTATATTCCTACTGACAGTTCCAAGGCGGTTCTTCTTTCACAGTTCTTCTTTGTTTGTACTCCTGTGGTTTAATATATTGCTTTTTTGTTCCTCATCTCTTTTTGGTTTGGTGCCTCTGGAGGGCTGTACTTCGTTATTGTGACATTTCCTGGGTATCTTAACTTGTATTTTTGCACCGTATACATAATTGACTTGAAATAAAATAGAGCAACAAATGACGGTTGCTACTTTTTATCGGACATCTAATGCACCATATCATTAGCAGATCCATGCAACTGACACCCATGTTTCCCCAAATATAGTATACCGAAAACATAGATGTGCAGGGTAAACATAATTAGACGACCGTTTACGATCTGGTTGTTTATAAATTTTATTTAGATTTGCATGATACTCCTATCAAAGACTGACATCGTACTAATCATTTTAGCTAAGTTTATAAACATATTTACTCATTTTTACCATTTCCATGGACTTAAAAGTTCATGGATTAGAAGAATACAATTCACTTATATGCATTAATGTTACATATTTATAATGATATTAAAATATTATATAATTTCCCTCAGTAGCATTTAGTGCTATCCGTTCCAAGGCCGACTTGATGATATAGATTTACTCTCTTGGTAAATATGACATTGTCATCAAACTCTTTTAATCTTGTACGTACTAATTTTACCCGTGTTGTTTTTCCTTTTACCTAGGCTAGCATCATGGGTACCACACTAAACCGCCGTTGTTGACTTTGCTTTTTTCTGTTAGTCGGTGATTTTGATATTCTTCTGTATTTAGTTTGGAGCCGATTCAGGATAAAAGCAAAAACTATTGGATGTCCATAATACCAGGTTTTAGCACCCTAGCAATATTATTGTTGTTCGTTGCAAGGCGATACTTCTGTTGCAGTTCTTCTTTTGTTTGTTTATCATAAAAGTAAAAAAAGATTCATCATTTTTTCGTCTGTTTCGACAGTGCTTTGTGTAGCCATTTATCGTTTTCAAATCCTTTAGTCACAGTATTCCATGTTTTGGTAGTCATAGACTTTATTACCATCACTTTATCGTTTCAAAATATTACAAAATATCCTCTGTTCTTTTTCTTGTGGACATTTGTCAATACAAGACGTTTTCTGCTTGTACCGTTCAAAAATGCCGTGATTTTAATGTAGTTCGCTCATTTTTGGGCCTTGTGGCTGCTCACTATGGGACGTTTTTACGTGTTTTGTCCCGAATATTATCTTGTTACTTTGTTTGGTATGTCCTGTCCGGTATTGCGAACTCTTTGATGGAGAATACGGAGCTGCTGATTTTACTTTTGTTGTTTGTATCCATTGTATTATCGTCACAGTTTAATTACTTTTCCTTTTGGTATCTTTGTTAAGCAATATTCTATGATGATGATTTCTTCTTTATTATATTATTATGACATTATGCTGTTTGCATCAATTTTAATGTAAAAAAATAACATGACGGAAGGTCATTAAATCCTTATATTCTTAATTTTTCAGTTAATTTAAAAGAGACTGAACTGGCTTGTTTAAATCCATTATTTAGAATGTATTCCACAAAATGCTGGACGTTATAGATTGGATATGGATTTCCTCCACATATTACATTATTATATCAAGTATGTCATATCTATTCTCAATTATGCTCTGTTCATTTAAGCTTTAGTGTGATGTCGCTCTAGATAACTTGGCTTTATTGTTTAAGGTAACGACTAGTTTGTTTTAATTACTATTTATTGGGAACTTTGAATTCATGCTTCTTAAAAAACAAAAAGACAAAAGCAAAAAAAAAAAAAAAAAAAAAAAAAAAAAAAAAAAAAACAATATAGAGCTAGACAAAGAAACACGAGATAACGTTCTTCAGTATATTGTCTCGTTCTACGAAAATGCATATTTTAGTTGTAATCTTACTTTAACATAATTCCAAGACAGACAGAAATAATCCGAAGATTTGATTGTTTTCAATAAGAGCTGGGGCACAACATTTTATACAAAAGTGCGTGTGCGCCCAGAGACGGCTCAGACCAGCCTGTGCCTCCGCAAAGGCTAATCAGCTTCTTTACTGTCCGCTTCGCTTAAGATCCTTAGCTACCCTCACTCTCCGAAGAGTTTGATCAGACTGTGCGGATGCGCAATTTCATTTGAGTCTTCGCTGGGCGTACATGTAATATTGCAGCAAATATTGTACCCCGTCTCATGTGGCAAGTTTGTTCAATGTGAATGCGGATTTAAATGACAAAATCGATTGATTGTGGACGACTATTACTGCTGTTGTATTATATGTTGAAGATATTTGTTCTGTTGTGAGAAAAGGTACTAGCGCGTACAAGCAGATTTTGAAAGGAATGACGAGCTGAATGAACCTGTGCTTCCACACAACCGGCTCAAAGTAAAAAAAAGGTAAGAGAAAAGTCCAGGGAGTGCCACAATCACAAACCGCAGCCCTTCACAGACCCCAAAAGGAAGAGGAGACCGACAAATCTAAACAAGCACAAACCAAACAAACAAGCCGCAGCCCTTCCCAGACACCAAAAGAAAGAGGAAACAAAAAGCCCAACAAACTCAAACCGAACAAAGTACGAAAAGCACTAAGATTAGCTCTCTCTTCCCCAGGCGAGGTAATCGCAATACTAAAAGGACTGAAAAACACGAGCACAAAATGACACACGGAAAGACATACAACAAATCGCCTCGTAGAATAAACCACAAAGCAACAAAGAGCAAGACTAACACCGGGACCACCGCCTTAGAACGGTCGGTAGAGCAAACCACTGGGGATTTAAAGCACTTTAACAACTAACTAACTTCACCCTGGGTCCCGATGCTACTCTTAATACAGAAATACATAAAACTTCGGTTCGCATAAAGGCTCCAAACTCAGTCAATGCATCAAAGCGAAAACATAAAAATCAAATTAATCACTATAATAAACAAAGACGAGTACTCATGGCTAATTCTACTGTATGCCAAAGTAAATGAAAACCAGTAGTTGAACCACGGCGGGCCAAGCCAAAGACATATCGTCAAGCCCCAACCCACTGGTTAAAGTTTAACGAAGAGGCCGTCATTGAGTCTGAGGCCCGAACCGCCGTCGTGTAATTAAAGAGTGAAGCATAGCCATCAACAATGATTGGGTTGACAACTAGGCATGCAGTCTGCCGCATAATATCCAGGCTAACGCCAATTCTTTTATAACGGTTAATAAGTTTTCTGAATTGCTCCGAAAAGTTAGATTTACCTACAATTTTTCTAAATCTGTACACTAAGTCACCGTAAAATTCGGGTTCAGATATACCTTGTTGCAGAAGTGTTTTCAGACTGACGCTATATTTTTTCTAACAAGGCACTGTGTCTGAGATAAAATTTCGAAAACGCTTAACGAAGTTAAAATAACGATAGCCCTGCCTATGAAGTTTGGCAGTAAGGGCTTTATTACGGTAATTAAAGTCATTAAGATTTGAAGAAGCTCTGGCGAATCTTATAAGTTGAGATATGTATACCCCATATGAGGTACGCCGGGGGACATCGTCATCCAGAAAAGGGAAATTGACTATATCAAAATCAAAATCGTCCCGTTATCATAAATTTTGGTGGAAACTGTACCATTAGATATACATAGATTCAAATCCAAAAAAGGTGCCTCGGTATCGGAAGAATTTGCTCTATTTAATTGGAGTTCTGTAGGGTATATCCGGTCCACCATTTGGTCAAAGTAAATATTGTCAATATTTAATAAATCGTCAAGGTATATTGAAGTTATTGTTCGGTGCATTATGCACATAAAGAATCACTGTACAATAACGTAGTTAACCTAAGTATTCGTGCAAAACAGATCTAAGCAATACGTGGTGTATAACCAGGGGTTGCAGCGGTTGCTACTGATCCACCAAGTTGAGACACATAAAAAGTTGAATGAATAGACTCATGCAAATTTTTAGATGAAGTATTCCGAGGTAAGAATCCTTTAAAAATACAGAACCAATCAAAACCAGAAAATGATAAATAAATATTTGATTTGATTGAGCCAATACATATAGAATAATAACTACAACGGCTCTCATGAGCAGCTGTTAGGGTGGGATTCTAATTCTACATGCAATGCATAAACCCAAAAGTCCCAGAGGACCAGACAATTAAAACATATCGATTGTAGTAAGACGTTAAGGGGTCCGAATACTTAGGGTTAATATGCTTTATGTGAATATGCATATGATCTAAAGCATCGTTTCATATGTTGTTCATCATGTGGGTGGTATTTACAGCAGCAGCTAACATTACTTTTAGACACGCAATCATTCGTGAGATATTGTGTTCATGGAACTTAAGGGGAATAAATATAAATTAAGGGGTGGTAGCGCAGTCCAGATAGGTCTTGACTCCATTTTTATAAAGCTCTTTTTTCTACCTGTAAGAGGGGGCTTGTAGTCTGAAAAATCAAGCGGCATCACGAAAACACGCCTATATAATTTTGAACCCCTTAAACCCATCCTCGGTAACCCAGGTGTGATCCATTACGTTACACTTCATTCATCACCCCTGGGACAACTGACTGACGAAACGTCGTTTTCTATGAATATTCATAACATCGGGGAATACCTCAATAGCTAATCAAAATGTCGCTAACATAGCGCTACTCTCTTCTGCGAAGATTCATTTGTTCTTCTTCCGTTACTAAAAATAACTCAGGAAAACCCGATAAACGTTTTCGTCAGCAATTAATACCATGCCTGGATTGAAACGAACGATATAATTTGATATTCGCAAAACAAACATAGAACGTTATTTGCGGAGTACGCCAGATAAAAATAGATTAAAATTTCTCATGGAAATACTGAGATCACCAATCAGATGCCCTCATTAATAATTCATGAGGACGAAGAAACGTAAGCGAGTTGTCCCAGGGGTGATGAATGAAGTGTAACGTAATGGATCACACCTGGCTTACCGAGGATGCCTTAAACCCCACTTTTATATAGGAAAACTTGGGTTTACAGGGGTATACATTATTTTTTCTTATTTTGCTAAAAAAAACATAGATTGTACGTACTCGTTAGAACCGCGCCGAGGCGGTTCTAACGAGTACTCAAAATCTATGTTTTGAGCAGAAATATGAAAAATATCAGAGTTTTTTTTTATCTGATAATGTTCTTTTTTTGTTGTAAAATTTTCAATATATTTGAAAAAGGATTATTTTCGAATGAAATCACAAAAACATGTCTCTCTTGTAAAAACTGGCAGAAATCTATCAAGCCTACCCACTTAAATCCGATGCGCAATAAGAGCCGTTGTTAAATATGGTAATTTTTTACAATTTACAAACCTACCAACCACAGGACTGTTCCTGCTTTTGTATACTATTTCTTCACCAAACCCCTCCCCCCCCCCCCCCCCCACAAAAAAAAAAAAAAAAAAAAAAAAAAAAAAACATTTGCCATTTATGTAGGCAGACAGGTTTTAGCAAACAGCGTAGACGCAGATTCGCGGCGTTTGCTCAGGGTCGTTACTATTTGCCACTCTTTTAGCTGAGTCCTCTGTTTTCATTAACTTTAAGTGATACTTGCTGTCAAAGGATACCTTATTTCTGAGTCTAAGAAACTTTACCGTAGCTTATAAGTTTTGGGTCCTTTGTGATCACCGAGTTCATTTGGAATTACCTGAAAAGAATATCCCTGAACCATGACCTAGAAGACGCCGGCACTGTTGCTTGTTTTATTTTGTCAAAAACAAACTTGAATGAAATCGAATCTTCTATTTTCGTTTATTTGGTTTTCTTACGAAAGGTGCCACCTTTTCAGAATTCATTTGTTACTATTTAAAAGGTCAAAGGCAAATTCAAATCGAATTTTGTTACTATTTAAATGTACAAGTAGAATATATATTGTATGCGTGTTCATATGCGAGTAGTTAAAGAAAAAAAAATGAGAGGGTCCAGCATCTACACAGCTGTACAATAACACATGGGCCCGAACTAACAGTACCAGCGACTACATACACTTCATACGCACTGACCTCCTAGCTGTGAGGCAACGATCACATAGATTGTTTTATCATTAATTTTGTTTTTGGTAAAGGGAAATATTAGTTTAAACTTTTTCTCATTTTTACGTTTATTTGATAAACAACGATTTAATTGTTGTCAGCTTTTTGGTCTGTTATTGTTGTGTTACTGTGTTGTGTTGTGTTGAGTTGTGTTATGTTGTGCAATGTCATATTCATAAGCAAGGGTTTTGGCTAGGCTGGCATGCGCTTTCGAATAGAGACGTTGTGGGTTTGAATCCAGTATTTGATATAACATTTCAAAGATCTAATCTAGAGCGGTTAATCATGGGTCCAGCACCAGAATAAACTTTTCATGTAGCTCCCTAAATCGTTCATCGAATTGATAAAATCTAAGCTTATAGCTGACAGTAATGCAATACTTGACACATGGTTCGTCTACATCATTAGCCAATGTCAACCAATGTTACAAATGCTTACTAGTTGTCTCATTTGTTTAATTCTGTTTCATGTACTGAAATGCAGTACACGGCCTACGCATAGCACTATTTTATAATGCAAATACGCCTTACCCTCTCAGCTCTGTAGAACAAAATGACAATATTTTCAAACCGCGTAGATCCAGATGAGACGGCTCATACCGAGTAATCTCGCAAGGATCGACATTTTTTGACTTTCTATTCTTGGTTTTTGAAAAAAATCCCAATTTGCCTTAATGGATGTGTCTAAATTCAAAGAAAGAAGAGTCCATTTCAGAAACTCGGGGATGAAAGGGTTAAAATGCATTCATCTATCTTCTTTGTTACCTACATGGTATGTCGATGGTTTTTCTGGTGCTCACTAATCATTTAATGTATCAAAAATGTCTCTGATCTAATACCATATGTACTCAAATAATAATTTCTACACGTTGTTAGATTTGTGCATGTTATTTGTACAATATGTCTTTGGCTTGGCCTGCCGCGGTTCAACTATTGGTTTTCATTTACTCTGGCATATAATAAAATTGCCATGAGTACTCGCCTTTGTTTATCATAGTGATTAATTTGATTTTTATGTTTTCGCTTTGATGCACTGACTGAATTGGGAGCCTTTTCGCGAACCGAATTTTTATGTATTTCTGTATTAAGAATAGCGTCCGGACCCAGGATGAAGTTGGCTGGCTGTAAAAGTGCTTTAACCCACCCACCCCAACCCCCGATGGTTTATTCTACTGACCGTTCTAAGGCGGTGATCCCAATATTAGTCTTACTCTTTGTTGCTTGGTTTATTCTGCGAGGCGATTTGCTTTAAGTTTTGCTTTGTGTTATTTTGTTCTTGTATTTTTCAGTCCTTTTAGCATTGCGATAACCTCTCTTGGGGAAGAGAGAGCTAATCTTGGTGCTTTTCGTGCGTTTGTTCGATTTGCGTTTGTTTTGTTTTGTCTGTTTTCTCTTCCTCTTCGTGTCTGGGATGGGCTGCGGCTTGTGATTGTGGCATTCCCTGGACTTTTTGCTTACCTTTTTTGCACGGTGCTCTCAATTAAACGATTGGTATGCTGGATACAAAGTTTAGCAGGCGACATTTTTAAATATTTTCCCCAGGAAATGGGGATTTCGTTTAATGAAATGTCAAATTGTATATTCTGGGAAATCCTTTATTCGGGGAAAAATCAGAAACACATCATCAATTTGACGTCTGCAGAATTTAACCACAGCACTGTCAGTTTTAATATTGGATGCACAAAACGGGCTGAACTGCTGCGTCAATAATGGAATCTAAATCTCCGCTAAATTTCTAATTTTCTTATTAAAGAGTCAATTACATTAGGTTGAGATGCCAGAACAATTTGAATTTAAAATCGTGGCTGGCGACACAGCCGATGCATTCATAAATTCACAAGCGTCGTCGGCGATGCGTTAATGAAAAAAGAAAATAAAAAAGAGAGACCCAGAGGCTTTGATTGGACATCAAATAACATGCAGACATGAACATTTTTGTTACTGTTTTTGTCTCATTATTTTATTTAGTCCACACGAGGTTTAATCATCAGTTCTGTGATAATTCAATTCAAAACTGTTTCTCCAAAACTGTATTGGGCTGTGGAATTCGGTGGCCTTCTTCTTAGCATCAGATACGTTTATGTCTGTCACTTCACCTACAAATCTTGAAATATAGAGAGAGGTCTTTGGGACGCATGCTTGTGCATGTTCTACCATTATTAGTACCGGGTACTTATTTAAATAACGTATTGAAAAAACAGTGATAGTAAAGTGTCATCATATATAATGCATAATTTATACCACTGGCTAGATTTTAAGAGGAAGTTTGACATATTTCACGAAATTTTTAGCTCACCTGAGCCAAAGACAGGATGAGGATTGTGATCACTCTCCTTCCGTCGTCCTCAGTACGTCGTCGACCGTCCGTTCGTCGTCCGTCCACACTTTTAACAATTTCTCCTCTGTAAGCCCTGGGCCAATTTTCTTCAAACTTTATGTGGAGCTTTCTATTAAAGGATGATTGAAAATTTGTACAAATTGTCACGGTCTGTTAATCAAAATGGCCGTCATGACCATATATGAAAAAAAAAACAACAACGAAAAAAAAACAAAACAAAAAAAAAAAAAAACACCTCAACACCTTCTTTTCAAGAACCAAAAAAACTTTTGGACTAAATCTTGTTATATAGCATTGAGGAACCAAGGTCTACCAAGTGTATTCACATGATGATCGTAGGTTGACCTTTGACCTTTTTACGGCAAGTTTAAAGTTGCGTCCCCATGCATTTGTCTGGGGAAGGTGTTGAAAACAATTCTCAAAGCGTATTAAAAAGTTATGGCTGAAACTTACAATGTTTGATTAAAGCAGTTAAACTTTGTTGTAACAATCACAATTTTTGTCCCCTGGGGTTTTATGCTCTTGCCCTTGGACTATATACATGTATAAAATTGTGTAAGATTTAAATGTCTTCTTCTCTGAAACAGTTTAAGCAATTTTCAACTAAATTCACAAGGGGATCTCTGTAAATAGGACATTGACAATATGTTCAAATGGTTCAACGCCATTGCACAAGATGACCACCATTTATGGTAAAAAGAAAACTATACTCCTTCAGAACCAACAAAGCTTTAAGCTGAATCTTGGTATATAGCATATTCGAATGATGGTAAAAGGTTAAACATTATTATTATTATTTTTTTTTTTTTTTGGCAACGGATATATATATATATATATATATATATATATATATATATATATATATATATATATATATATATATATATATATACACACACACACACACACCCCGCTTTATAACAAACATGAACAGAAGGTGTAATCATCAAGAGCCGGGAAAAGGGCAGTTGTCTACAAAATTCATATATTTGAACAGTAAGTGAAAACGAGTTTACATAAACAAATCAATTGTAGTTTTGAAATACCTTGCTATTCATTGAGAGATATGTGTAACCTGTTTCTAATATCTTTAGGGTCAGAAAACCTTGAAATTGCAAAACAAAAGGTAGTTTTGCACTGACAAATCTAACAGTTAAACATATAAAACAAGGCCACCTTTGTCGTAAAATTAGTAAAGTATTTTCTCAGTATTATCACTATGGATCAGATCACCTCACTTGGGGAAGAGAGAGCTGGTCGCTTGGCTCACCGTTTAATTATATGTTCTATGTGTGTAATCTCCCAGTTCGTATGTTCTATATCACGGTATCAGAAGTAGAATGGGTTATGCTGCTGTGACACTTCCTGAACTCTACAATTACTTTATTAATAACCCAACAATTTTATAGTATTTACTGTTCAGATGTGTCAGCATATTTTGCACAGTACATTATTTTTCATGAACAGACTCAGTTAAACGGAGTCAGCTGTTTCCGTGTTTTTTTTTCTTTATCTCCGTATTTTTTTATTTATTTTTTTTTTTGTTTATTTCCAAAGGTTCGTTTCTTTCAGAATTTATTAAATGTTACTACAGCCAGTGTTTAGCATCACGAAAATACGCTTATATAGTTTTGACACCCTTAAACCGCACTTTTATAGAGTAAGACGGGTTGAAAGGGATATACATTAATCTTATTATTTCTGCTCAGAACATAGATTGTGGGTACCCGTTAGAACCGCCTCGCCAAGGCGGTTCTTACAAGTACCCACAATCTATGTTTTGAGCAGAAATACGAAGAACTACCAGAAGTTTTCATCTGAAAGTTTTCATTTTTGGTGGTAAAATTCTCAATATATTTGAATAGGTGTGTTTTTGTAATGGTGCTTTCTTGGCGACCGTAAAGCGTCTTCCCGTAACTCAGTATAGTTTATATTTTCTGGCAGTTTGGGATCACTGAGCTTATTTGATTGAATTGAAAGTAGAATATCGCTCAACCATGGGCAGGGAGGCTTGCACGTTGCATTCATCACGAAAACACGCGTATATAATACTGACCCCCTAAAACCCCACTTTTATATAGTAAAACTGAGGTTTAAAGGGGTATACATCATTTTTCTTATTTCTGCTCAAAAGCATAGATTATGGGTACTCGTTAAAACCGCCTCGCTCGCTGAGGCGGTTCTAACGAGTACCCACAATCTATGTTTTTAGCAGAAATAAGAAAAATATTAGAATTTTTCATCCGAAAATTTTCAGTTTTTGGAGGTGAAATTTTCTATATATTTGAATAGACGTACATGTATTTTCGTAATGGCTGTTTACAAGCAGATTAATACACTCAATAAAATGGAGTTTGATATTTTTGTGTATTTGTTTTCTTCTCTCCAAAATGACCTATGCTTTCAGAATGTATTTACCTTCATTCTATCTTGGGTAAAGTACTGTGCGGCAGTCATGCTACGTCTCCCTGTATGTTGTTTCAATTCATTTTATATTTGCTATTCCTTTAGGAGCAGTGAGCTCATCTGCATTTATTTGCGTATAGAATATCGCTCACGTATAGGCAATGAGGCATGTGATGTTTTCTTTTTTCTTTTGTAATTTAATTTGTTGTTTCGTAAGAATCTATCCAACTAGAATTTATTCATTGATGCGTAAGTGTTGAACGTTCCAAGGCGATACTTTTGTTAGGGTTCCTGTGCTTTGGTCTGTCCCGTTTATTTCTTATTGCTTATTGTTTGACAAAATGCCGGTTTGTATAGTCGTCCAGTTCCTGTGCCTTGGAAAGAGAGATTGTTTGCTATCTCTGTCCTGTCAACAAAATACATGCTAACAAGCTCTTCGACGAAAAATAAAATATGTCCCTGCGCAGTCTAAACAGATACGCTTGTTGACATTCCGTCTTCACATATACCGCAAAGGTAATCTTTCCTATGTTCTGACAGGATTAAAATATATTGTATGTTGTTTGTATTAATATGGAATCGCTTAATAAAACCCTTGTTGAGTCTCCTTGCTATGGAGTAGAGACAAAAAAACATGATCTGTATGGAAATGAAGCCATAAGAGGTTTCCTAGAGGTCACCAGTACATCGAATTCAACGAAATGCAGTTTACGTTATTTATGAGTACGCAGAGGTCGATTAAACAATCATGTTACTAGAAGAGATAAATAAATCGTTGTCATAGTAATCAAACAACATTAATGTTTGTTTGTTGTCGTTTCTTTTTTTTTTTTTTTTTTTTTTTTTTTTTTACACGCTAAATAGAGCATGAAAGATAAATGGTAATTTGTTCAAAACTCGAACAGGAAAACCCATGTTAGTAAGTAAATTAAGTATAATAGCATCAAAGTCCCGTCACGAAAACAGGCCTATATAATTTTGACCCCCTTAAACCCAACTTTTATATAATAAAACTGGGGTTTAAAGCGGTGTACATTATTTTTCTTATATGCTCAAAAAAATAGATTGTGGGTACTCGTTAGAACCACCTCGCCTAGGCGGTTCTATCGAGTATCCACAATCTATGTTTTGTGCAGAAATATGAAAAATATCAGAAGTTTTTTATCTGAAATTTTCTTTTTTGGATGTAAAATTTTCAATATATTTGATTAGCCGTGTTTTCGTAATGCATATCCAGTAAATGGGTAAACGTAGACCAATTTGTGTCTACGCTGTTCACATTCTATGATTAATAATAAAATCTATAAAGACTGCTGTGGTAACAAAGAGCACACTAAAGAACGAAATGCAGAATATCGGGCCAATCAAAACTTTTCATAAGAAAGCACGGTAGTTTACATGGCTGCGTAATCCTTTCCCCCAACTAATACCGGATTAAGCGGAACTTCATTTTCCAAGATATCAGAACGGTTCAATGATCCCTTGGCTATTATGAATAATAATTCATCATTAATACAGCCTTTTGCATATGCGATAATTTACAAGTCCATATTTGTTTCTAAAATAAAAAGTATTTGTCTTGTACAGTTTATCTGTAATCGTCTTTTGCACGTGACATGGCAATATGGGACCAATCATGATAAAAATAATATGCGCTCTGAAACTTTATACGAAATCAACTTTACATACAACTCAGTGGGAACGTTAAGATGAGACTAGACTAATAATTACCGTTCAGTATAATCATTGTTCTTTGATAATTATACAAACTGCACTGGCGAAATTGCCCAGTTTATATTGTCATAGTTCACAATCAGTATTGGAATTATTAGTTTTACTTTTATTATATATTTATGTTTCCAGTGGTATTGTATGCAAAAAATATGATGTTTTAATATTATGTGAAACATAGCTAACAAATCAAGAACCTATAAACCTTGCACGTGATTTATGCATTTTTCTCCGTTGAAGGTGAATTAAGCAAACTAAAACAAAATAAAAAAATATTGCACATAAATTAAGGAGATACATGTGATCCCAAATCCTAGCCGGTCGTGTGCCAGTACTTTTAATATTTAGAGTGAGTCGGGGCACAGCATTTTTACTTAATTGCATGTGCAACCAATGAAGACGTAGATTAGCCTGTGTAGATGCTTTGAATCCTCGGCTACCCATAAAATACTCTGCGAATACTCTGATCAGGTCCAGGCGGGTACAGATCTGAGTTTTCATAACCAAAAAATCCTATTGAAATATACTGAAAATTTTACCACCAAAAATTGAAAATTTTCAGATAAAAGAATCTGATATTTTTTCATGTTTCTGTTCAAAACAGAGTTTGGGTAATCGTTAGAACCGCCTCGAGGCGGTTCTTACGAGTACACACAACCTATGTTTTGAGGAGAAATAAGAAAAATAAAGAATACCCCTGTAAACCCCAGTTTTACTATATAAAAGTGGGGTTTAAGAGGGTCAAAATTATATAGGCGTGTTTTCGTGATGCCTGTAGGAAATGCTGTCCTCCGGCTCAAATAACGAGAAAACGTCACAATTAATGTAAGCGTTTTTTTGTTTTTTTTTTGTTTTTTTTTTTACTATTTTCATCCATGTAGGCAGTGTCATGTTGCAATTAATTTAATCTAAAAACATAACTCTTTGTTGATATATTTCAAAGAAAGCAAACGTTTGCTTCTGTTCTCAACAGAGGCTACTGTTAAAAGCATGGCATTGCCCCAAACCACCATCCTTTCCCATAGGTTCCATTTGAGAAGTAATTTTTTTTTCTTTCGAAGCAGTTACTGTCTGAAATTGGGTAAAACTCTCTCTTTGAAATATTCCATTACCTAAGAAAAATCGTATTTTATTTTTTTTTATTTCTATTTGTTTATTTAATCATTTTTATGTCCACGATTAGGTAGTCGTATCAACGATTTGTTCTTTAAAAGCAAATTTCAAGTAATATTTATTGGCATAGCATTACCTACTCGAGTCCATTCAATGTAAAATCGTTTTTGCATTTAAACAAAATCGGAGTTCAGTAGATATTCGTTCTGAAAGAATATTGCATAATACTGAAATGCACTTTCGAAGCCTTAAAATAAACAATACGTGTTTCTGCATCCTTTCAAACGTTTATTATAACTGAGCAACCAATAGCATTTGTTGTGCATGGAGAAAGATTTAGATTGATTGAAAACAGTTGGTACTTCGAATATGTTTCTGTGTTTTTGCTGATAACAATGTCCGATAACATTCAGTTGACTATATACTGGCACTTGCAGCTCTCGAGGGAAATAAATATTTGCAACAATATAAATGAGTTCTGATTAGAACTGAACCCGTACAGGAATTTCTATAAAACATGGAACTTATAAAAACTAAGCAGACTTTCTTTTGCTGAAAATAGACCGGTCCAAAGAATTATGGTAGAAGAATTCACTAGGTATAATTTGGGGTTAAGAAGTCTGGGTACCTTACCGCAGGTCCGCCGGTTTTACAAGGGAACAACCAGTTTGACCAAAACGGCTGCTTCACCAAGCATCGGCCAAAGCGTTTCTTGTTTTCAAAATGTCAAAATGGGTTGAGTGATCTCAGATAAATAACAATTAAAATAAAATGCATTATAAACGCTGTCGTAATGAATACAAACAAATAATGCGAGGGGTGTTCCAAAAGAAGTGCTTATCGGATCGTTGCTCGATATCAACATGCAACTTCAAAACAAATCAACACAAACCTGTATAGCGCTATTCAATACCTAAGCATTGAGGTGCATATATGTTTATAAATATAATTAAAAGATATATATTTTGCCATTTGAATACTTGCAGCCGTTGACTACTGTAGTAAAAAAAGTTGATAAAAGGGTTGCCAAGAAGTAAGAAATACGGGCTTACATAAACAAATATTTGCTGAAATTGCTGTTGTTTACGGATCTACTAATGTGTCTTATGGCACGGTTCGTAGATCTGGGTTATATAGTCCATCGAAATGCACCCACACCAGAAAGAACAAAGTCTGCACCGTGTGACGAAATTGTATTAAAAGGAAAACAAAATGTTAAAAGAGATGCTATGTATACAGTACGTGATAAAGCACGAACAGTTGGCGTCTCACTATCAAGAGTTTATTACATTCTAAAGAATATCTTGAGTATTAGGAAGATGTCTGCCAGTGGATGCCTCATTCGTTGACTGACTGTCAAAGGAAACAGAGCTAAAGTAGCCAAACATTTGCTCAAAATATTTCCAAAATAAAGAAATTTACAAAACAAAAAGCCACTGGCGATGATACCTGGGTTCATTATTTTGAACCTATTAGGAAGGTTAGCAATAAAATATGGGCCACCAAAAAACAGCAAAAGACCAGTAATTGCTAAACGCACATTAAGTGCAAAGAAGGTTTTTTCTATGTGAAGGCGTTGCAGTAGAGGTGCCAGTAAGAAAAGGGCAAAACCGTTCCTGGTAAAAAAAAAAAACAAACTACAAAGAAGTGGTAATAAAGAAACTGAAAAAAAAAATACTATCACATCACGAAAACATGCCTATACAATTCTGACCCCCTTAAACCCCACTTTTATATAGTAAAACTGGGGTTTACAGAGGAATAAATTATTTTTCTTATTTCTGCTCAAAACATAGATTGTAAGTACTCGTTAGAACCGTCTCGCCGAGGCGGTTCTAACGAGTACCCACAATCTATGTTTTGAGCAGAAATATGAAATATATCAGAATTTTTTATCTGATTTTTTTTTATTTTTTGGTGATAAAATTTTCAGTATATTTGAATAGGCGTGTTTTCATAATGAGAAACGGCGCCAAGTTAAGGGTCTCAAACATGTCTAACTTTTCATGATAATGGTCCAGCCCATAAATCTGCCATTGTTACAATGTTTTGCATAAAAAAGGTAACAATTAAACTACCTGTTGACCTGTCTAAACTACTGCGGGATAAGTTTTATAAAAGGTAGATCCTGGCCAAGTGATATGTTCTGCATTATATGATCATGGTGTATACTGTTTGCCAAGGCATGTTTGTCATATTGTATTGGTTAAATACGGTAGCCTTTGAGTATTCTCCATTATGTTGAAACTTATCAACCACTGACCCGCTGAGTTTAAACATGAACCAACGGTTCCTTATAACGCGATTCCTTATTATCAAAAAACGATTCGAAGTAACATCATAATATCAAAAAATAAAATACCAGCGTCTCTCTGTATGCGTAAAGGAAGAAAATATATGAATTGCTGTGGTCTGCTAATTTTGTCTAGAGTATGCTAAAAGTCAATATGTCCAATTATATACAATTATGTAGGCTACATTAATAGCAGCTAGTTTATTCTGAGTGTTTTGATTGCTAATTCTATGAGGAAGGCGCCGAGGAATTATTTTAGCACAACGTGAGAAAATGTACCTTATGACATGTACAACAAGAGAAATTAGATCAGTATGCATATCTCACATCCACTGACCAGGGCGTATCTTTATAAAATAAAAAAACAAAAAAATACTTTTGCCTCTGAATTAAGGACATTTTATGTTTTCTGCAGTTTTACCAAAGTATCTATTTGGATTAAGTTTTGTCTTTTTCAAATGCTAAAGTTACCCAAGAAAGGCAGGGAAGCACATCTTTCCCCCCGAGTCCATAAAAGTAGAAGAGAGATTAGGAACAAACAATGACAAGACACGAAGGCGCGGTTGCGGTAACCGACATACAAACAAAAAAAACCTGCAACAGAGGAAACGCCCTGGGAATTATGAAAACACACCTATTCAAATATAGTGTAATTTCATCACCATAAAAAAAAAAAAACAAAAAAAAAAAAAAAAAAAAGAACAGAATTCTGATATTTTTCATATTTCTACTCAAAACAAAGACTGTGAGTACTCGTTAGAACCGCCTCAGCAAGGCGGTTCTAACGAGTACCCACAATCTATGTTTTTTGAACAAAAATAAGAAAAATAATGTATACCCTTGTAAACCCCAATTTTACTATATAAGTGGGGTTTAAAGGGATCAACATTATAGAGGCATGTTTTCGTGATGAATGGGTAGCAAAGCAACTGTTGGAGGGCTTAAGCCAGTTTTACTCGATCGAAACCTTACTCGTATTTCCTAAAGCACCACACGACGTTAATAAAAAATTCAAAACAAATGCAAACACGAATAGAGAAAAAAAAAAAAAAAAAAGGAAAGCAAAGTGGGAACCCATTGAAAAAGTTGACTAACATGAATAAAATATGGCGCAAAAAAAAGAAAACAAAAAACAAACAAACAAACACAAAACAACAAAAACAAAACAAAAAAGAAAAAAGAAAAGAGAGAGAAAAAAAAAATAAAAAACAAAGTTTAACAAACAAACAAAAAACAACAACAACAACAAGTAAGAAATCAAAGTGGCCAGGCGAACGTTTGGTGACCGTTATATTAGATTTACAGTACTTGGATCCACACACAGTTATACGTCTTTGAACGGATAACAGTATTAACCACTGGCTGGGGTGGCTTTAATTTGGTCTAGCTTTACAGGGTAGGAACCTAGCCCTTAATTCTGATGCAGCTCAAAACTACACCCAGGCGCCAGCCGTAGAAGAAAATGTGGAAGGACCAACGTTTATTCTAAGGCACGATTCATCATGTTCAGTTAAACAGAGAAGCGAAATTTGCAAACAATAACTGAGTTTAATAAGTCGTCAGTTTGGGCTTCAACAGACCTTCCTGTAGAAGTATTTTCAAGCCAACGAATAGTTTGGAAATTAATTCAAAATAACGGCGATAAAATATTGAAATGTTTGACGCAGTTTATAATACCGATACCCATGTTTTTTATTTGTTTGTAGTTTAGCATTCGATTATTAAAGCTACAGACTTGACTTATGTTCTAGCAAAAAAATTATATTAACAATAAAAAGAAGAACAAGTTGAGAAATATATGAGAATTGTCCCAAAATAGCGTAAAGACCATAATTCAATCAGCTTTGACACATTATGGATTCAGCCAGCTCTGGAATTCTGTAGACGGGTTATGTACGTGTCTGTGTCAAGTAGAAACAAACTACCTTAAAGAGTGCTCAATTCATCGTGATTTGTACCACTGCACACTAACTGCAGTGTCATGACGTCTCTAGCAAACAATTTATTCTTTCACAAAATACTGTCTGTGGTGCTCGAGCCACCTATAGTACACGCCTTAAAACCAGCTGCTTTGCAAACTGCTCAACACTCGCAGAGTTTGCTGTTGGAATTTTTTGAAGTGTTTGAATATATGTCCCTGTACTTGCGATTTGTTTTATGTCTTGCTGTGTGTTGTTTTGTTTTTGTGTTTTTCAGTCCTTTTAGCATTGTGATTACCTCGCTTGGGGAAGAGAGAGCTAGTCTTGGTGCTTTTCGTACGTTTGTTTGATTTGCGCTTGTTTGATTTTGTCTGTTTCCTCTTCTTCTTGGTGTCTGGGATGGGCTGCGATTTGTGATTGTGGCACTCCCTGGACTTTTCTCTTACCTTTTGTTTTCAAATATGGCAAGAAGGCAAAATCTAAAGCTGCTAAATCTGGGCTGTAGTGCGCGTAAGGGAGTCTCTGAAAACCTAACACATCCAGTTTTACTTGTATCTGCTGTGATCAGTGGCAAAGTGCGTTGTCCAGGTGAAAAATAATGTTCTCTATATTGTCAATTAACGCTGGTCGCTTCTTCCTTATTGTATATAGCAGATCACGCCTGATTACCTGAAGTACATGACTAAAAACGTCTTAAATGAAAAATCTTAGTTTTGAATGCAACTTGATTATGATTGTGATTTTGACTGGGTTTATATTTGTTATTGTTATTATTATTATAATTATTATTACTATTGTTGTTGTTGTTATTATTATTATTTCATTATTGTTATTATTATAACGTAATCATCAGGAGGAACAGAACATTAGGCCTACCTTAGAGTAGTATGTAGAGTTTACTGTCTGGCTTAGAGGGACCACATGCCAGAGAAGTGCCTCTTCATCACGAAAACATACCTATATAATATTGACCCCCTTAAACCCTACTTTTATATAGTAAAACTAGGTTTTACAGGGGTATACATTATTTTCTTATTTCTGCTCAAAAACATAGATTGTGGGTACTCGTTAGAACCGTCTCACCGAGGCGGTTCTAACGAATACCACAATCTATGTTTTGAGCAGAAATATGAAAAATATCAGAGTTTTTTATCTGAAAATTTTCAGTTTTTGGAGGTGAAATTCTCTATATATTTGAATAGGCGTGTTTTCGTAATGGCCAGTCAGTTAACTCTATGAGCATGTGTTTACCAATCGACGGTCACTTTTGCCTTTTTTGGCGGTGGCGAGTTAGCAGTTTTCCAGATACTTGACTGTCTAATATTTTCCGGATCATACCAGTGGAGCTATGTTTCGTCGTCTGTGACAATTTTGCTAAAAAAGTTATGATCGATTTCATGCCGTCGAATGCATTTGGTTGATAGTCGAACACGCGTTTCTTTTTCTTCACCACTCAGCAAACGCGGAACCCATCTGGCACAAACTCTCGACACTTTTAAATTTTCATGTAAAATACGATGAATGGATAATTTGCTGCATTCATTTATCATTGCAATCGTACTGTCAATCGCCGATCTTTAATGGCATCCCGCAGTTTGTAGCAGTAGATCGTCCACTTTGGTCTTCCGGCATTTCCCCGTTGCTCCTCTGTCCATCCGTCAACAAATCGCTTGTGCCCTTTAAATATAAGAGATCTTGAAACAGATTTGTATTTCAGTAGCATGCAGTTTGTGTAGCATGCAGTTTGTGTAAAGTTTGCGTAAATGTCATATCTAACTCTATACAGTATTCAATCATGTTCCGCTGCGCCGCCATTTCCATTGACGTCGGCGTTTTACTCGTCTTCAAACATGCACCGCTCTACATATTATCCTATAGATGTTTTTTTTTCAGAGAAATGCTACGCAAACGTCCGTTTTTGTAATGTCTTCGATGACGTCAGTGAATGTCAAAAGGTTTCGCGCAATTACAGCCATGTACGGAAGTATTTGTTTGTTTGTGTTGAGGTTTTACGGCCCAGTCAACCCAATGGGGTCATGTCGAGCGCGGTCAGTTTACCTAACCACACGTTTACTGGGCAGGCTTTGTCCTCTAAGCGGTTAACCAGTATTGTGCACATTCTTTCGCCAGAAACTGACAACTGCCCTTCTTGAATCAGCGGAAGGGAGAGAATGACCGTAGAAAATATTTCATGATCAATCTCCACGAAAGAATGTTGCCGACCTCGGCGGGGGTCGAACCCGCGACCTCCTGGTCTCCAGTCGGACGCGCATCCAACTGAGCCACCGAGGCCGGAAGTAAAGACGTAATGATGTAGCATGATCATAACTCCTAGTCATATTTTGAAATGCGCCATGTTAGTTACCCCATTAATGTTGATATTAAAAATCAAAGGCATCCAGCTTGTAATAGAGAATATAATTAGAAACTGATAATTTTATATCCAGGAACGAGGCATATTATGTAGCACAGGCGTAAGCAGTGTTTAGCTGAAGTTTCTTTTTTTTCTTTTCTTCTTTTTTTTTTTTTTTTTTTTTTTGATACATTTTATCTATTATTTGGTCAAAATAATAATCTTCATTATTAAGGAAGTCACATAATATCGATACTTCAATAACATCGGTTAAATTTTGTGAGAAAGGGACAACATAAAAACTAAGCCAAGCATCGTAAATTCAGCTGTCTCGTCTGGATCCACACCATTTGCAAAAGTCTCTTAATATTGCTCTGTGCTTTTGTTCTCCGCATGTGCCAGAGAGGCCATTTTCTCCTGGTATGACTAAGAAATTTACTAAAAAATATTTACTAAAGCTAGCGGGCTCGCAACATTGAAACAGCGCCATATCATCGTCGATGCAACGTCGTTTGATGTTGCATCGACGTTGATGTGACGTTATATAAACGCAATGTGCCCGCCTAAAGGGTTTCACAGGAAAGACTTTTATCGAACAAAACAAAATTTGATGCAAATGTAAGATCAAACGATGCAAATGCGACATCCTAAATAACGATAATGACAGTCATTCCCAACCACATTATAGTATTTCGGTAATCACTATTTTGCCGATGCTTCTTAACATTTGACATGCTGAATTAAAATATTAGTAAATTTCTTGTTATATTTCCTTTCAAATTTAACGGGACTGGATACACTTGGTAGATTTTCAGCCCTTTATACAAGGTAGACAATTTTTGTGACTGTCTCTTGCTTTCCCGCACACCTAAACCCTGTCTGAAAGGGGGTCTACTTAAAAAAAAAAGAAAAAAAAAAGAAAAAGAGTATGCTTCTAAGGGTAGCAGAGTTTTCCTTTTATAATAAATCCCTGTCCAATAGGGAGGAAAACACTTGACAGAGTTTCTTCCCTTGAAAGTGCATAAATTCCCTTTAACTCGAAATAAGGCTTTTCATCATTCTGGTATGAAGAAGCCCTTATGTCGGATATTTCATGAAAGAAATATCAGCCTTTCCTAGAATAACTGAAGGAGGTCTAATTAAATATTTACGGCGTACCATGCGATTATTTTAAATGCATACGCATCGAAAATACCCAGATTAGCATGTTCCAGACATAATTATTTGATACTATACAATATATCAACGAAAAGCACATAAACTGACCACAGTAGATAGCGTTATTTAAATTTGTGTAATTTGCATTGGCTCGAAAATACAGCTTCTCTTCACTCGGCAAATGAATTATTTGCTACGAAAAGAGGAGCAAAATAAAGTTTTCTTCTTTTTGTACATAATCGTTAGAATCAATTATCTTGTTTTGCTATGATTTACCTGTTCACTGGATGACCCAGGAATAAAACATGAAAATCAAACCCACTCGCTGGCCATAACATGTATTCTGAGAACTGGATGAGAATCTCGTAATTACTGTTCTCTTGCCTTGGCGTCGTTTTTGCATCCTGTAATTGTACACTGGAATCGTTCGTTCCATGTGTTTACCCATCAATATCACGGTGATTCTTCGACCTTACTCGTCGGACAAGTCCCTTTCCAGTTTTAATGGAATATGGTTGGATATTATGATAATCATTTTACAGAGCGTCCTATATTTAATGTAAACAACGTAGACTTTGACTGACAGAGGCGTGTTAGCCTGTATGACATGTCCTAGAAAATCCGCTTACAGTATAGTTTCTCACCAGATAACGGTGTATTTCGTCTTGTGCAGGTATCTGGCACGGGGATATCTTGCTGCAGTGTATTATAAGCATACAACAACGAAGGCTTGCAGCAGGGAAATGTTAGCACCTGATAAAACGATTGTCTTGCTGCAGTCAATGATTAACACACAACAACGTATGGCCTGAAGCAGGGATATTTAAGCACATGATAATAGATAGCCTGGCTGCAGTACCTGATTTGCACATAACAACGTATGACTTGCAGTAGAGACATTTTAGCACATGATAAAGATTACCTTGCTATAGTACATGATAAGCACACAACAACGTGCTTGAGGCAGAGAAATATTAGCACACGATAAAAGATTACCTTACTGCAGTTTATGATAAGCCCCAACAACATATGGTTTGTAGCAGGGAAATATTAGCACGCGATAAAATATTTACTTGCTACATTTTATGATTAGCACACAACAACATATGGCTATCAGTAGAGAATTATTAGCCCATGGTAAAAGATTACTTTGCTGCAGTATATGATTAGTATACAACAACGCATGGCTTGCGGCAGGGATATATAAGCACATGATAAAATATTAGCAAACATCAACGTATGACTTGCAGCAGCGAAGTATTAGCACACGGTAACAGATATATGATTTATGATATCATACATAACGTATGCCTTGCAGCAGGGAAATATTGGCTCATGATAAAAGGTTACCTTGCTGCAGTATACGATTTGCACACAAGAACGTTCCCAGTAAGCATTCTACATAAATCTATAGCGGGCTGTTGTAGATTTATGAAGAATGCTAGAAGAAGAAGAATGCTAGTTGGGGATGGCTCTCAGCACAGAAATATTAGCACATGATAAAAATAATGTTGCTGCAATTTATGATTAGCATACAACGACGCATGGTTGTCAACAGGGAAATATTAACATACGATAAGATATAAACCTGCGACAGTATATGGTGTGCATACAACAATGTATTAATATCAAAATGAAAATATTATCACACGATAGCGAATTACCTTGTTGCAGTTTATAATGAGCATCAAATATCAAGTATGGCTTTCAGTAGGCAAGTATTAGCACACGATAAAATCTTACCTTGCTGCAGTAAATGATTAACATGCAATAACGTATGGCTTTCAGCAGAGAAATGTTAGCACACAATTAAAAATTACCTTGCCGCAGTTTATGATAAGCATACAACGTATGACTATCAGCAAGGAATATTAGCATATCATAAAAGATTGCCTTGCTGCAGCTTATGTTTAACATACAACTACGTGTGGCTGTCAGAATGGAAATATTAGCACACGATAGAAGATTACACTGCTGCAGTTTATGATAAGCATACAATAACGTTGGCTTGCAACAGGGAAATATTAGCACACGATAAAAGATTATTGTGCTGCAGTACATGATTAGCAAACAACAACGTATGACTTGCAGCACTGATCACGAAATATTAGCACACTATAAAAGATTACCTTGCTGCAGTTGCTTGACAAGCACACAACAACGTTACCAAGAAGCAGACTTTAAGTATATATGCTATTAATATGGCTGTGTTTTTGCAGATTTTTAGTCGTATATGTTTAAGTATTTAAGTTGATATTTATTGTTTGTACCATGTCTTTGAATAATTTATAGTGTGATTGTTTAGAACTGAAGATCAGATACCATTACGTTAAATTGGATAGGAGGGCTTCGGTTTGACAGCTCAGCTAAACAGCTAAAAGTGCTAAAAGCAAAAAAAAAAAAAAAAAAAAAAAAAAAAAAAAAAAATATATATATATACACACATATATATATATATATATATATATATATATATATATATATATATATATATATATATATATATATGCCCAATAACTTGAGATGATCTGACACCAAAGGTTGTACGCAATTAGTACGATGTTAAAAATAAGATCAAGAGAAGATATTGGCGGGGAAAACATATCAAATACATATCAATTGATTTGACGTCGTAGAAATATACAGAAAATAAGTCATACGATACACCATATTTCATGATTCCAGATAGGAGAAATACCCAATTAACTATTCTTGTTAGAAATTAACTTATCTAGAGTCGCCCTTAGTTTCATTTCAGACACACAACAGAATGTTTCTATTATCTTTAATAGTTTCGATATATAATAAGGAACATAAGGCAATACAGCTGCACGAACGGCAAAACTGAAATTCATAGGAAATCTAATCATGGTAAGAAGTGGCTTACCCTTACACTTTTATTTATTTGTTTTGTTTTTTTTTTAATTTAATTTTATTTTATTATTTTTTTTTTGTAATTCACACACGGCAGTGCCTGTATTAATCAGCTGTTAATCAATGGAGTGCACAGGAAACTAATTGTGTCTGGACTGCTGATTGGTGGAAAAAGTGCAGGGAAGCCCGGCGTAGTTATTTGTATAAAGCGGCCTGTGATTGGTAAATAATACAGATGAAGTAAAACTTATTTTGATTAAAGAAAATATGTTGGTGTGTAATTTTCTGATTGTTTCAAAGAAATAAATGTTTCTGTGTCTGTTTGATGAACCCAAAAGAAGAGGGTATTAATTTTTTTACTTTCGATTTTTGATACCTGCCAATTGAGGGTTGCAACATTTAACCTTCAAAAAAGTCCTAGAAAGTGCTGGTGACAATGGTGTGTTTCCCTCTTCATTTTGCTGTGCTAGGCCAAGTCTTTGAATTAAAACAAATTTTGGAAGCCCAGCCATACCCTAAACGGAACTCGTAACAACCAAAATGGTTGGAATTAATATAGAGCTCTATGGGGAAAAATAATTAGTTTCCTGTACCCTTGAACTAAGTACATAAAGTAGAATGTTAAGCCATTTGCTTTTTGTGACTTCCTGTATACTTCGTTTTGAACATCAGCCAATGCCTGAAAATGAATCTATTGGTCAAATCTAGCTAGTCTGGCCCATAAGACTTGATCTCATCACGAAAACATGCCTATATAATTTTGACCCCCTCAAACCCCACTTTTATATAGTAAAACTGGGGCTTACAGGGGTATACATTATTTTTCTTATTTCTGATCAAAAACATAGATTGTGGTACTCGTTAGAACCGCCTCGCCGAGGCGGTTCTAACGAGTACCCACAATCTATGTTTTGAGCAGAAGTATGAAAAATATCAAAGTTTTTTATCTGAAAATTCTCAATTTTTGGGGGTGAAATTTTCTATATATTTGAATAAGCATGTTTTCGTAATGTTTTCGCTTTTTGCAGTTTCATGAGTATGCGACTTGCTCTCAAGGGTCATTCCTTTAGAATTTATTTAAACTTAACCACTCGGCCAATTCAGCAGACGATTAATTGGTGATTTTTCTTTCTTATTTTTTTACAGAAAACAGAATTTGACATTTCATGCAAATTGTCTCCATTGGAGACAATTTGCATGAAATTTCAAATCCTGTTTTCTAGGAAAATAGGAAAAATATTTCAATACATCGTTTTACCCAGAGAGCTAAGCGTAAAGGCATATACGCTGATAAATCGGGATGCAACTGGCAGATAACCACTCAACGTTTGAAACTAATTACAAATGAGCCGCAACGTGAGAAAACGAACCTTCTAACTAGAGCGCCGTACGAGATCACCCTGCACATTCGCAGTCTGGTCAGAGTACATGTATTCGTTGTACCCGTAGGAAGAACCTTTGCTTGATATCTTAATAAGCGCCCAGTGAAGATTAAGATCACACTGCGTAAATGCGCAGGCCTAGCTGGCTCATCGCTAGACGCACCTTTCTGAAGGTACGTTTTCTGACATTGCGGCTCGAATGTGCCTCATGTACTCGTTGATAAATGCGACGTACTGAATATCGCTTTGGCCAACCCAGCATAGACACCTGCTTGCATAGGAACTGTCCTGTGGAAACTGTTTTCCTTCAGCTGCCGATAAATGTCGGTATTACTGCATTCCTTTTCCATCTTTTCTATTTCCATTTTCTTCTCAAATGGAGCATAAAGGCGAACTTACTGAACAATTCTCACCCTTCTGCGCACAGACAATGGAAAATGGTACATGGCGTTTTACATTAACGGCTTTAATGAGAATGTTCTGGTTTCAAGCAACAAGTGCTACAGAGGAATGTAAACACACAACGTGTTGCAGCCTTCTAATTGCAATCCCAGTCTGTTTCAGTAGTATATAGTCTGTATATTTTTTCATTTTTGAAAACTGACTACGGTAAATGTTCTAAAATTTCAAACATTTTATTGCATGTTTTGTGGCCTAATTTTGCATTGTATGCAGTTGTTTCTTAAATACTTAGTAGAATGGCAAACAGTGTAGACCCTGATCAGACTGCTCCTGTAGTCTACAATGATTGCATAGGTCATTTTGTCACAGAATTTGTGGACATTTACCGTACATGGTTTTCAAATATTTACATCATTCTCACGTGTAACGCAACAACATGGCTTTTATTTCTTATGTGGGCAATGAAGTCCTAAATCAGCACGTGTATCCACGCGGTCTGACCAAGAGCTTCGTTTCCTGCTATCGTAATTAAATAATACTATATTTACTTTTAGTAAGCGGCGTAGGTATGAAAACTCGGATATTTCTCCGACGAACGGTTACAAACACCGATCATTAATGTGCGATTTGAGCCGCATGCTGAAGACCGTAGTGTCATGCAATACATTTCCTCTATCATAACTCTTTTGGTGGAGATAGAAACCCAGACCTTTAGATAAGAGACACTTTTCCGACTCAGTGAGTTCTACACTGGAGAGGTTGACGATAGGGGTGTCGTTCGCAGTTTTGCTAGTTTCCTCTCGTCTCTGGCGACGGAAAAAAACGTCTGTTTTGTAGGTTTTTTTCTACTTGATAGAATGACAGGATGGATGGTAAACAACTAGATCGACAACGCAGTTTTTCAGCTTTTCTCGCACGCTTTTTAAGCAATTGTTTTTTTTTTCCGTATATGGGCACAGTGGTGTTGAAAGGAAAGGTAAGCTTTTTTCCATTTTGAACGCCGTGTTTATGTTGGTCTTGATAAGGAAGTTAGGCTTTATCCGTTTTGTACGCTGCCAACGGTTTATCGCGCAGTGTATGTATTTCCCATATATCCAAACACGCTCATTTATCAAGCTGCAGCGGGATAGATAACATGGGCCCGAAAAGGTAATAATCTGTTTTCCAATTAATTCCACCCACATAACATTTTTATGCAAATTTTAATATTTCATTCCGTTTCTTCATATACCTATGTGTAAATACACAATAGTAAACCTCTGAAGAAGGCCAAAGCTTAAATACCTCAGGTAAACAAAGCATTTGCACTGTTGATAATTAACTCTCAATACGTAGTTTAATCCCTATCATTTCAGCATCCTTTCTGGATCCAATGCTCTCTCTCTCTCTCTCTCTCTCTCTCTCTCTCTCTCTCTCTCTATATATATAGGGAGAAATTCGAAGCACCACTGGGCTGTGAGGTTCGAACCCTCGCCGGCTTTGACAGCAGCGCCCAGCCCTACAGAGTCAGGAGACGTACTGTACCACTGCACCACTACGCTTGATAAAAACAAATTTCATGGAACAGTATTATGCTTGATTTCTCTGAATGACCCGTGGGATAGGGTATTTTGTGGTGCGCTAACGCACTCATTATATACAAGGAACTTTCTAGATCAACAGGATACTGAAGCTTGGAAATATTATTAAAATTTAAGATTTAAACAAATTTCAACAAAGAATTCCGGCCCCGGATCATTACTGATGCAAGTTCTTCAGAAAAAAGTGTATAGGGAGAAATATGAAGTACCACTGGGTGAATCAGGTTCGAACTCACGCCGGCTTTGACGGCAGCGCCTAGCCCATCAGAGTCAGGAGACATAACCACTGCACCACCACGCTTGTTAAAAACAAGTTTCATGGAACAGTATTATGCTTGATTTCTCTGAATGAGCTCTGGGATACGGTATTTTGTGGGCGAACCTCATTCAGCCCAGTGGTACTTCATATTTCTCCCTATACACTTTTTACTATATATATATATATATATATATATATATATATATATATATTGTGTGTGTGTGTGTGTGTGTGTGTGTGTGTGTGTGTGTGTGTGTGTTTAAATCTTAAATTATAATTATAATATTAACAAGCTTCACGATCCAAGATTCAGAGAGTACCTTGTATATAATGAGTGCGCTTGCGCACCAAAAATATACCCAATCCAACGTTTCATTCAGAGAAATCAAGGAAATAATGTGCCGTGAAACTGTTTTTTTTTAACAAGCGTAGTGGATGTGTGCATATGTGACATATACGAATACTTTCAAATGTGATACATATGCGAACAGTTATACGCATGCGTAACAAATTGTTACATATGCGTACTATATGTAAGTTGTACGCATATGTAACACATAACAACATTAATGCGTTACGTTTGCGTGAAACTGTACACATCAATAACATGTGGACAAGTTAGTGTGAAGCGTTCGTATGATATGTACGAACTATACACATATGTAACAACTGTTCCGTACATGAAGTGGAGTTCACTATTTCAGGAACGATTACTATGACCGATATGTTACTTAGTATGCATGCTTTTATTTGACGCACGGCCCTGTCTGCAAAACTAATGTTTTGGTGTCTGTATATGTAGAACAAAGTTTTATGTTCAGTGTAGTATGTAATGTGTATAATTCTAAAAAATTCTAGTTGTTCATGTTTGTTATCTGTATATTAAGCATTGTTAGATATATATTAAGTATGTAAGCAACGATGATATACATGGTTTCCCAGGTAGAAAATGTCCATGTTGCTAATAGCCTATAACTGAAACGTCTAGCAGCATTAATCATTTTTGACGTATAGTAATGTTCCTTTTACCCCCTTGCAATGATATGTAACAGGATCGTCATGCGAAGTGCAGTTAAGCAAATAAGGATCAGTGTCCGTGTTTGCTATAAATGTTGTTACTGGTACACTTTCACTGACATTATCTTTTGTTCTGACAATGCATCACGAAAACATGCCTATATAATTTTGACCCCCTTAAACCCCACTTTTATATAGTAAAACTGGGGTTTACAGGGGTATGCATTATTTTTCTTATTTCTGCTCAGAAACATAGATTGTGGGTACTCGTTAGAACCGCCTCGTCGAGGCGGTTCTAACGAGTACCCACAATCCATGTTTTGAGCAGAAATATGAAAAATATCAGAATGTTTACCTAAATATTTTCATTATTTTTGGTGGTAAAATTTTCAGTATATTTGAATAGGCTTGTTTTCGTATTGGAAATCTGTTATAAGTGTACATACGCTGGTATAAGAGCGTGTCATGGAAAAAAAAATCAGTATTAGTAACATGAGAGCAGTGTAGACCAAGATTAACCGTCATTTTGTTTTTATTACATCTGATCAGGCTTTACACCATTTAGAATGATATGTGACATAATGTGTGACAAACAATGTAGATCCTGATTAGTCGCTACACCCGATCTACACATTCCAACTGTATCGATTTTCCTTTGCAATTTTATAAGATGTGAAGATTTCGTATTGTTTGCACACGTGTTACATGTATATTTGACATGTGAAACTCATACACATACGCAACTGTTATGTATGCGTACAAATATACGCAGATGTAGCGCGTCTGGTACGTATTTGTATGTGTGACATGTGCATACCCAAAGTGGTGCAATGGCTCTGTCTCCTGACTGAAGGACTAGGCGCAGCCGTCGAAGCCGGCGTGGTTTCGAACCTTACTCAACCGAGTTATATATTTTAGTTCGTTAAAACTTTATTCTTAAATATAGTTTCCATCTGTATTTAAATCAATCCTTTTCTTCATGCAACATCTTCAGTATGCTAACAGCAAAACTGCATGAACAAAATGCAGAGGTGTTTATTTTCTTTGTGTGCGTGTATTGAGGGTATGAAGAAGATCGATGTAGGGGACGTAGAGCATAAACTAAAGTTTGCGCGTCCTTGTTAGCTGTTGGATAAAGCAGCTTTGGATGCTATTTAGAAACATATCTTATGTTCAGGATTTGTTATTAATCTTATCCTTGACGTCGTATGGCCATTATGTATTCTGTTCGACAAACACGCAAGCAAGTAATGTATTCTTTGTCTCTGGATATAACATTTAAAGCAAAATAACATATTTGTCTTTTGGTTTTGATGTAAAATGTTTGTTTTAAATGTTAAAGGTATTCCATTGCATTAACCTTTGCCACTCTCTGGGATGATAAGCAGACGACGGATTTGTGATATTTACAAAATGTACGTATTTGTGTTCCAGAAAAAAGGATTTGGGACAATTTGCATGAGACAATTTGCATGAAATGTCAAATCCTCATTCCGGGGAAAAAAGAAACACACACACACACACACACACACACACACACACACACACACACACACACACACACACAAAAGAAAAACAAATACCCAGAGTGCAAAACGTTAAACGAATCAACATATGAGATATCATATTGTGCATACTGTCTAAGCTGCGAGAATGCATAGGGCCGTCTGGGTCTTCGCTTCCGTGTTTAGATTTTCATAAACACTCTGCATGGCGAACACTATCCCTGTTACTAGCAGGAGTTGGCGCAACTGCGATGTTTGCAGGCAGTTTCTAAGTACATTATGTATCCATGCCTACAAAAACGTCCTTATGAAACTGTACGGATGAGAAAGCTGGTCCGTGACCGCAGACAAGCTGATAACCCGGTAAGCGTGACGCGGTTATTACACTCGACTCTCGACTTCGCTTATCTCTAATAACCGCTTACCTCAGATTAAACATTTGGTCCCTGTTTTTTAACATGGAAATCAAACAACAGGTAGCAAAATATTGTGGAACATAAGGAGAGATTGCTCCTAATGAGCAAGTTTTTACAATATGTTCAATATATCTCTAACTTAAGGAGTCAAATTACATATTCATTTGTAAAATGTGGTTGTTAGATTTTTTTTTCTCAATGCTGCAAATCTGATATGTCGAAGTACGAATTTCTCGAAGCATTTCAGAGTCTTTTCGACTTCGAGATAACGAGAATGGACTTCTCTTAAATTTCATAGCTTATCGGGAAGTGATGCACTTTTAGATGAGGCAATGCTGTCAAAATTGGTTTGCCTCCTTTCTGAAAAGGAGTCTGCTCTAAAAAGAAAATAATGTGTTTCCAAGGGAAAGCATTTGCTTGTTTCCTTTTAGAGCAAAATTATCTGATGCTGTAGGGTTCTGCCAGTTTTCAAAACGGAGAAAACTTTTGTGACAAAAGTTGTCTCCCTTGCGAAAACTGGCAGAAAATTACTAGATGTCTCCAGTCCCCGTAAGAGTGTAAATGACCCGCAAAATTAAAAGCTTTTATTTAGTACACAAAGTCAAGACTTAGATCAGACTGAGCATTTGCGTACCCATTTGAGAGCATTCCGCAGCGGACGCACTGCGTTGAAACAACGTCAATGCAGCGTTCATTCAACATAGTTCGATTGAACATTGAATCGACGTTGTGTCAACGTTGTGCGCCTGCTGCGTTTAGTAATCACCTGATAAATCAAAGCTATCCATATCCCAGAGATACTTTTGTCTAATCTGAGTGTTCCCTTTGATGCACGTATCCAAAAGAGCATTTTCTCTTGTTATAGTTAAAGTAGAATGTATCTCACGATAGTGGCGTGCCACGAGAAAATGAGTATCAGAGTTATACGAAGATGATAACTCAGACCAGCCAGCTAAGCCACACTATTTTATAAGGCCCTTTTCTATGCACGGATATATTCTGCAGACGAATAATTCTGTTAAGCCAAGAGGATCCTTTTCTGTTGTGGCGTTTTCAATTATTTATTTCTGTAATCGTACGAAATAATTGTAAATTAGCGAAACAAAGTATGCAAATAAAATCCAGAAGGCATTTTTATTTGTATCTGTTTTGCAATAGGAGGGTAATGTCAAGAAAAGTACGCGATGTAATTTCAGAAACAAGCTTAGAATCCTAGAATTGTAAACATAAATATTGACAAAATATTTCAATGTCTGACTTTTATTTTAATTTGCATATTTTTTATCCATTTATTGCACGACCCATAGAAGAGTCAACTTATTCGATCGATAGAAACATGCCTATTCAAATATACTGAAAATTTTTACGCCCAAAACTGAAAACTTTCAGATAAAAAGTTCTGATATTTTTTCATATTTCTGCTCAAAACATAGATTGTGGGTACTCGTTAGAACCGCCTCGCCGATGCGGTTCTAATGAGTACCCACAATCTATGGTTTTGAGCAGATTAAGAAAAATAATGTATACCCCTGTAAACCCCAGTTTTACTATATAAAAGTGGGGTTTAAGGGGGTCAAAATTATATAGGTATGTTTTCGTGATGAGTAAAGTAGTTTGATTCCGTCTGTTCGTCCGTGGCCAGTTTGCGAAAATGGCAATTGCGCAAATACCGTTGGGAATATTTTGATAGTTTTAGGCATACCGATAGATACAGACAAGATCTAGCCAATGAACTTGCCAAATGTGAGGTTTCATTGAAAAAGTCTAGGCCGAAGCGAAACATGTGAAAATATGATAATGGCTATAACCCTTGACCCATTTGGAGTATTTTGATAATTTCACATGTAACATCTACTGATTGATACCGACATGGTCTAGCCAATGGACTTGATTTTATCGACCCGAAGCTTAGCCGAGGTAGAACATGAAAGTTGATTTTATCGACCCGAGGCTGAGCCCAGGCACAACAAAGAGAAAGTATATGGATGACCATAATCCTTAAACATTTAGGATTATTTATATACTTTTGCACATATCGCTTAAGCAGTTATGGATTGTTTGATAATTTTCCACATACTGATTGATATGAACAAAATCTGCTAATGGATTTCCCAGATTTTATTGCCAGTCAAAGACGACGCAAAACCTGATAAGGGTCACAACGCTTAAACCAAAAATGTGAAAGTATGAGATGGCTTCGAATCAGTATTGGAGAACAAAAAAAAAAAAAAAAAATAGTTATATGATAAAGTTTACCTTTTTTTCACAACTTCCAAATGTTCAGTGCTGCTGGACAGTCATTACGAAAACATGCCTATTCAAATATATTGAAAACTTTACAACCAAAAAAGGGAAATTTTCCGATAAAAAATTCCGATATTTTTCATATTTCTGCTCAAAACATAGATTGTGGGTACTCGTTAGAACCGCCTCGGCGAGGCGGTTCTAACGAGTACCTACAATCTATGTTTTTGAGCAGAAATAAGAAAATAATATATACCCCTGTAAACACCAGTTTTACTATATAAAAGTAGGGTTTAAGGGGGTCAAAATTATATAGGCGTGTTTTCGTGATGTATACCATAACAGCGATTTTGTACTAAAACAACATGCCAAAGCGAGTCATGCACCTTTGTTGAAGGTTGATTTCTCTTTATAATCCTCTCTGATACAGACACGAAAATAAAAACCCAAACAATATTAGCATGTTCAGAGTGTGAAGCACTTGTCAGCAGAGGTTATTTAATCGATTACTACACAAAGTGCACGTAATCACAACTTCTTCTTCTTCTTCTTCTTCTTTTCTTCTTCTTCTTCTTCTTCTTCTTCTTCTTATTATTATTATTATTATTATTATTATTATTATTTTGTTAGAGACAATTACCTTTAAAAACAGAAGTAAAGTCCGTATGAACTACATACGTCTTTCCGTTTCTGTATGTTTTTACACGTACCGTCGCTTTTGTTGGTTAGCAGCCAGCTCTGCGGAGGGGTCACTTGATCAGCAATAGTGTTATTATCACTTCTACGTTTACTATAGATGAAAGGTTTGGGGATTAAGGTTTAATTCAATAGGTTGATGCCTTAGTAAGGCCATTCGAGATCGCGTAGCTGCAAATACTGTTTGAAAAGCATTTGTTTCCTTTAACGTATACCTCTTTTCAGAAGGAAGTCAAAAGTTTTTCCCCTCTATGCGTATACCTTAATAACCTTAAATATTGGAACAGGCATACCTAAGCAAACAGTGTAAACCCAGATCAGATGCCGCAGAATGCGGCATCTGATCTGGATCTACACTGTTTGCCAGTCATACAGCAATATTTTAGATACACAAACAGATAGTAAAATTGACTTTTTAAAATGTCAGAACAAGACCAATAAAAAGTTCAGGTGTCCCAACACTCAGGATAAATATAGTAGTTAATTGCAATATCTTGCTGACAAGGTCACAAAAAATGGGCACAAATCTTTCATGCAGATTATCTCTTTAGGTTATTGTTCACACTTTGCATGAAAGGTCGAATCCTTTTTTTTTCTTTCTTTTTTTTGCGGGGTGGTGGTGGTGGTGGTGGTGGGGCCGGGGGTGTGAATAAGAAAAAATACAATAAATATCTATCGTTCGCTGAATTCGCCTAGAGTGATAAAATTCAGAAATGACCACAACACATGTATCCGATCACTGAGCCAAGGAAGTTTGTCGCCTGTACAATATAGTATATCGACCGCGTCAAGCGAAAACGCGCCTTCGAAAATGCGCAAAATGCACAGAATCAGATCAGCCTGTGAATGCACAAAGACTATACTGGGCCTTTGCACTTTATTCATGATTCTGTGGTATTCAATGATTTTACTGTCAGCGGATAGTAAAGGCCAAGATCAGCCTGCGCAAATGCGCAAGCTGATCTGGGCCTTCACTGCCCGCATATGCCCGAAGAAACGTTTTCGCATTGCATGTTCCATATCTGTTAACGTTTGGCTGCCTTCATCTTTCACCTGATTGATACCCATTTATTGCTGTGTGAATAGAGTTTTTTGGTCGTTTATCTGACCCAGGCTCGAACCGACAACCTTCATGTACTCAGTCAATTGTTATGTCCGCTCGCATACGGCGCCTAGAGATGCTGAAGTAGCTGTGAAATAATTAATCATTGTGCCAGCTTATTGCAGTCAGGTGACAATTTTACTTGCCATACGCACGTTTGGCCTTTCAGACTTCAGACGTAATGGCGGAAATAAATTACTTTAATCAACTGAGAAGTATACTAGGTTATTGCACAGTTTTAAGTTTCGAGCCATCTTGTGGCATCCTGTAATTCTGAAAGCGGAGAGTGAAGGCCCCGATCTTGGCCTTCGCTGTGCTCATATCCCCGAAGACATGTTTTCGCATGGCGCGGCCCATATGTTTTCTCTGATGTGTTGCCTTATGGTTAACTTACATTACGAAAACATATATACTGAAAATTTTTCCGCAAAAAAATAAAAAAAAAAATCAGATAAAAAATTTGATATTCTTCATATTTCTGCTCAAAACATAGATTGTGGGTACTCGTTTAAACCGCCTCGGCGAGGCGGTTTTAACACGTACCACAATCTCTGTGTTTGAGCAGAAATAAGAAAAGTAATGTATACTCCTGTAAACCTCGGTTTTATTATTTAAAAGTGGGATTAAGGGGGGGGGGGGGGGGTCAACATATATAGGCATGTTTTCGTGATGCTTGGTTTATAATTCAATAAAAGTGATAATACAAGCATCACGTATCTTAGAATATTTTCAAACAGTATTGTCTAACCCATACCTGATAATGTGCCATGCTCAGTGAGAACTTGGATGAAGTGAATCAATCTGTAACTGTCACTTTAAGTTAATTTCCATCTTCAATTATTGCAAATCGCAGTGTAGTTTAATTAAATTAAGCTGACAGGAATATCGTTCGTTTAATAGAGCTGCCGACTAATTCGGTTTATACCGTATTTACACTAAGTATTCGGACAGAGAGGCCTTAGCAAACAGTGTAGACCCAGATCAGACGCCGCATAACAAAACGTGGCGTCTGATCATATCCTACACTGCTTGCCGCTTATGCAACAAGTTTTAGACAAATCTACAGGTGGTAATATGGACATGTTCCAAGAAGGACAATTATTGTAAGAAGATACGATGTCCGAATACTTAGAGTAAATACTCATTTATTTAATATCTTCCTGGTTTACTATATTGTACAGTCCCATAAAACTCCTTTGGCTCAAGGATCTGCTCAAGTTGGTATGGTTGTTTCTTAAAAGCATAAGAATAACAGAAAATTCTTAACCTTTAATACGCTGATATCCAAACTGGTGGCAAAATGATTGCGCAGACAATCTTTTATTGATTGATTGATTGTGTCGGTTTAATGACACGTCAACACTTGTGGGTCATTTTGTGTCGTCTCCCAGAGAAAGGGAGAAAATAGATAGAAGGGATAGTAGAAGAGATGAAAGAGAGGGACAGGGAAGGAAGAGGAACAGGAATGAAAGTGAAGAAACAGTAGAAATAAAACCATCCCCCCTTAACCATTATCTGCTACAAGGATAGCAGGCCTTGCCCAACTGTAAGCCAATATCAGTTGGACGCCCCGGTGACGTAAGATACACGACACCTTCTCACCACCCGACCACGCCAAGACAAATCTTTTACGCTTGTAGAATATGCTATAAGGTGGTTATGTATTTGGAAAGGCTTTAATGTGGGGTTGGGGGGATGCTGAATGTTCCGCCATTATGTAAAGGGGGACAACGTTGGTGGCTTCCTTTTCTGCGCATCCGCGCTCCGAGTCCCTTCTGAGTAGAGTCTACTCTAAAAGGAAAGCAGTAGTTGCTCCCCCTTTGAGAAAATGTTTTCCTTTAAGAGTAGCCCCTATCCAGGAGACAAAACATCGTCAATTTTTGACAGTATGTGAATTGATATTGTTAAGATCTGGCATGGGATTGCTCATTGTCAAATTTCGACATTTTTGACAGAGTTATCCGCCTGCTACATGATAATGGCGGGATATTATTGCTGTACGTTTTTATTGTCTCTTGGCAGTGTATCCTTACACCTTTATATTATTAACTCGAAGACAAAAACCAACAGACATCGAATAAATCAGAACAGACGATGTGAGCCCGTTTAGGAAGTAATTTTGCTGATAACACTTAAGACTGTCTCCTGCATATAAGTACGAGTTACGCTGTACCGGGTGTTGCTTGAAATGCTATCTTATAAATGCAGGAACCTGGCGACGCATCAAGAAAACATACCTACCCAGTCAGCATTCTACGTAAATCTATATCGGGCCGTCATCGGACCGTCAGGGTAGCTGACGGGCCGATGACGGCCTGATGTAGATTTACGTAGAATGCTAGCTGGGTATATAATTTTGACCCCCCTTAAACTCCACTTTTACATAGTAAAACTGGGATTTACAGGGGTATACAATATTTTTTTTTATTTATGCTCAAAAACATAGATTGTGAGTACTCGTTAGAACCGCCTCGGTGAGGCGGTTCTAACGAGTACTCACAATCTATGTTTTGAGTAGAAATTTGAAAAAATATCAGAATTTTTATCTGAAAACTTCCATTTTTTTTTTGTTGTGAAATTTTCAATATATTTGAATAGGCGTGTTTTCGTAATGGTAAGGAACTGACATGAACCGCAACGTGAGAACTTGAAAAAGTGCCTTCTGAAATGTGCGCTCAACGGACTAAAATCAGCCTGCTCGTCCGCAGTCTAATTAATCTTCGTTCTTCGCATGGAAAACCGTTGCTATCCAAAATGCGCCCAGTAGATATTCTGATCAAAATGCACACATGTCCGAAGGTACGACATTACGAGAACAAGCCTATTAAAATATACTGAAAATTTTACCACCAAAAATATGAAAGTTTTCAGATGAAAAATTCTAAAATTTTTCACAATTCTTCTCAAAACATAGATTGTGGGTACTCGTTAGAACCGCCTCGACGAGGCGGTTCTAACGAGTACCCACAATCTATGTTTTGAGCAGAAATAAGAAAAATAATGTCTACCCCTGTACACCCCAGTTTTACTATATAAAAGTGGGGTTTACGGGGGTCATAATTATATAGGTATGTTTTCGTGATGATTTTTGACGTTTTGGCTCATATTATCTTTGCGGTATGACTGTTATTTAAACATTAAGGTAATCTTTCTCTACCCTATAGCATGTAGCCATTCCGTTTTTTGTTTTTTTTTGATGATATTAAACTCAAGTTTGTTTCAAGTCATTAGGTTCGAGCTAAAGTAATTTAGATTTTTTATGCTTCAGCTATCTAATGTTGCACGAGAGAATGCACCAGGTAAACACATTGATTTAATAGGTCTCCTGCTGATAACTGTGAGTGAGTCATTCGTCTTGCAACTTTTTCAGGAGAATCGATACACTTTCAAGGGTGTCAAGTTCGTAAACATTGTTGTTTTCTTTCGCTCTTATTTAGAAGTGGCTTAACGTGCAGAAAAAGACAACGGGAATAAAGAAAGAATGAGACTTACGAGCAATGAACATAACGACAACACAATGCGACACCTCATGGTAACCTGACATATTGCTTTGGAACTGTCCACAACAACACATCTGTTTGGGGAGAAGTGGCAGTTTTTAAAACTGGCCCCGAGGTTATAAAACATTTTTTTTCATGCTGAACTCAGCTGAACATTACATCACGAAAACATACCTATATAATTTTGGCCCCCTTAAACCCCACTTTTATATAGTAAAACTGGGGTTTACAGGGGTATACATTGATTTTCTTATTTTTGCTCAAAAACATAGATTGTGTGTTAGAACGAAAACAAAAATCTCATTTTTTTTTTATCTGAAATTTTCAGTTTTTTGGAGGCAAAATTTTCTATATATACTCAACAAAATAATTTAAGGGCCACCATTGATCATCACTAAAATGCGACCCTCAAGTTTTAAAATATTTCATGGGCAAAACTTAAAGTCTCGGGCCCTATTTCAATCAGCTCAACATGTTTGCAACATATTCAGCTACAAAAGTGTCAATGGCACCGAAAACGCCAGACCAAATTACTCTAAGAAAAACGGGAATTTCCAAAAAACGATTTTTTACCCCAAAATGAACTTTTTTCACAATACCGGAAAATTTCTTTGTTTAATGTAAAACAATACTCTTTCACAACAAAATCGTGCAAACTCAAACTTCCTTCGAGTAAAAGGGACACAAATATGGCCAGACTAAGAGGCCAACCCTTTGAGAGGCTAAAAAGGCCTCGAAAGTTCCTCATAGATAACGAATAATCTGTAGAGGGTTCCTCTAGCAAAATGTGCGTTTCTTATAACAAATAAGGCTTTCTCTCTGATTTTTTTTTCGCTGTTGGGAGCCGAGACATCACTTATGACGTGAAAATGTCAAATTTTATTTTGGGGGTAAAAAGTAGTGTTTTTGCGAATTTTAAAATGAAAATTTTGATTTCAAAAAGTTTTGTTAGAAACACCTTTAAAAGAAACATTCAGTGATAATTTGATATCTTCTGTGGTTTTGCCCATACACCCGGCCAAAGTTTGTATATATGGAAATTTGGACTATGTGGCCCTTAAATTATTTTGTTGAGTAAATTTGAATACGCGTGTTTTCGTAATTTATCAGCAGAGAAATTTTCATGCTCAGCTATATTTAGCAAGAAATAATTTGCAATTGTTAGTAATTTGAGATTCTATATTAGCAGGACAACTTCGTACTCAACTGAGTTGGAAAAAAAGGTTTATAACTTCGGCGCTTGGTTTTATTGGCGCCGAACCATACTCCTGATACAGTTACAGCGTCAAATAATTAAGGCTGGCACAATTAATTGCAAAATCGATTAATTGGTCGATAAATTCTACAAATTTTTTTATCAATACATATTTGCTAATAATCGATCATTTGATTTATGTTTACCGTATTTACCCTTAGTATTCAGACACCTAAACTCCTTACCATACTTTATCTAAAATTTGAACAAGTACAATTTACTACCAACTGTTGTGTCTAAAATAGCTGGATGAGTAGCAAACAGTGTAGACCATGATGAGATGCCGCAGTAGCGGCGTCTCATCTGAGTGTACACTGTTTGCTCAGGCCTGTCTGGCCAATTACATACAATAAAGTGTAACATATGGAAGGCTCTTGTTCGAACAGGTAAAATTATGACCAAATCTTCAGCGATAACTAATCGATTATCGATCAGAATGGCAGGACTGATAATCGATTATCTTTTCAGCTCTGATTAGCCAGCCTTACAAAATAATGGCTCGGTCAGCTTAAGGAATACAATCATCTGACCCCGCGTAATTTTATTTCCAGTTATGTTCCGTGCAAATGTGGAATATGTGGAATAACGCTTATTATTACTATATCCTCTTCATCTTTCGGCGTGCAGTTAATACTCACACCCAACCACCGGATTAGTCACCGTGAACAATTGAGAGCTGCAATATTCCGACATTAGTCCTTATCAAATGTTACAACTCAATATTCTTCCCAAATCACTGGTATTGTTATGGACAAACGTTGCAGTTACATCAGCTTGTGATAACAACAATAAGCCAGATCCGTCAGCGAATAGGGTCTCTTGCTGTAGCTTGATACAGTCTACTGCATTATTCCATAAGCGGACACCGAAAGGTCAAAGTCAAAGCTAATACATATGCTTATTTGAGTCTTCTATGTCCGCATATGGCACGAAGGCACGTTGTTGCATACAAGTACAGTGGCTTACACAACATATAACGCGCTGGATATTTGCAAGTAAATTAACCCAGTATCTCAGACTTGGTAGGTAGTATGTATATAACTGCCTTTGCAGCAGCTGGATCAGGACATAAATTCTCACAGTTGTAGTTACGACCCCCACCTCCTCCCCCTCCCCCCCCCCCATCCCCTCCCCTACGTGTATCAGTTTTTACATTACTTGGTTTAATAATATTTATCTCCAAATATTCTGTGACAGTATTCAGTGCAGCACATAGGAAATATTATCAAAAAGCAAGTAGCAAGTATGACTACTTACAGTCGAACCTCAATGGCTCGAACATCTTAGGGACGAAGGAAATTCTTTCGAAACATAGGTAGTTCGAGCCACTGAGGGTTAATCATGACACCAGTTCAGGAAGCAAACAGCGATAATTTAGGGAAATCTTTTCGATTTTCTACACAAAGATTGTATGTTGAGTATACTCATTAGAATCGTCTCGATGAGGCGATTCTAATGAGTACACACAATATACAATTCCATGATAAGATAAGAAAAAATCCCTAAATATTTGTTATATTGAGCTATTAGAAGAATTTTGTAGGGACTGAAAAAAAGAGTTCGAATCATCCACGGTAAACGAGCCATTGAGGTTATACTGTATTTAATTATTCTCCTTAACAATTGCAGTTGTACAAATAGTGGCGGAAATATATTAGACAATATTAATCTGAATTTGTGAATGTGAATTTAAGATACAAAATGAAAAAAAAGACAAATAAACATATGATGCCCAACGCACGAAAAGGGTCCTTGTGAAATTTGTGGACAACGTAGGCCCTGGTCAGCCTGCAAGATACACACTGTTTGTCATTCAGTCCAGCAGCTGTTGGACACATCAAAAAGGTAGTAAAGGACTTGTTCAAGGTTTAGTACAGGTATGGTAAGTATTTAAGGTAGCCCCCAATGTTTCGGGTAAATATGGCATGTCTAGATGTAATTGTAGTCTCCTTTGTGAATTTCTATCTCTTACATGTACATACGTTGACCGTATTACATCTATCGTCTGTAAAGTAAATTTAGCACGACAATACCTACAATAAGACTTGTGTGACCAGCAGACTACGACCAGCCTGTACAGCCACCCAGTATGACAAGGGTTCTCGTTCGTCCCTCTTTGGATAGCCCGATGACTTCTGAGTCTTCGCTTGTCGCACTAGTCTTATTGTTGGTAGGTTTTGTCGTGGCTCGCGCAATTTATAAATCATACTCATGAAACTATAAGCTTATTATCTGAATATTAATTTCATTGTCTGTGACCTGATCTTCTTATGATTTCATTCAGACATAATTATTCACAGTAGGTGCAATACGCTTTGATAACGTTTGATAAATAGTGGAAACTAGATTATCTTGCCTGGGGTTAGTTCAGTCTATGGTTTCATCTAATTGTGTCTGACCTTATATTGTATGGTCTATGAGCCCTGTCAAGAGAAACATCACAAAAACATACCTATATAATTCTAACCCCCTTAAACTCCACTTTTATATAGTAAAACTGGGGTTTACAGGGGTATACATTATTTTTCTTATGTCTGCTAAAAACATAGATTGTGGGTACGCGTTAGAACCGCCTCGCCGAGGCGGTTCTAACGTATACCCACAATCTATGTTTTGAGCAGAAATAAAAAAAAATCAGAGCTTTTTACCTGAATTTTTTTGTTTTTTGGAGGTGAAATTTTCTATATACTTGAATAGGCATGTTTTTATAATGGAAAACCTGTCACAGCGTATGTGGACACCGCAGAATCAGATCAAAGAACCCAATAAAGCCTTGTTATCCCAACAGGTCTTCGACCCGCATATACAGTTTGGATCGCACATTATATATATATATATATATATATATATATATATATATATATATATATATATATATATATATATATATAGGCTTTTGCGGGGCATACATGACTTTGTTTTTCTCTCCTGGTCATGCAGCACGTACAGGCCTCTGTGATCAAAACTGGGGCCCGAGCGTGTTTCAAAAGATTTCAATGTATCGGATGGTCCAATCAGAGTCAGTACATTTCACAGCCATTTAAAGTTTGCATATCTAACAGACATAATACGCAAAATGTACTGTTTGCATAATCACAAATGCTCTTATTGTGTTGATTCGGTATATAAGGCCACTTCAAGCGATAGGTGTTTTTAGCATTTAGGAAATATGCAGATTCAAACTCCTGCGCATGAAGATTATCTCATCCCTTTCATTCTCAGCTTATGCGTTGTACAGCATCCAAGGACTCCGTAGACGGACAAAAAGGGCCCTGAGCTTATCGCATACGTGCGCAGGCTAATCTGGGTCATCGCTGTCCGCGATATTTGAAGGCACTTTTCACTTAGCGCGGTATATATGGAAATTGTTTTAAAGACAGAATAAATAAGTCTGCTGCTTGTAGAAAAGTCTTTCAGCTTGACAAGAATTATTGTTTTGTTCCGAGGTCACAGACCTGTGTCCAGACTTTGATTCGATCCTATAATGTTGGCATGATTCAAACAACTATCAGAGGAATAGACTAATAAACTCTTTCACTGCCACAGGCGATAATTATAAGCTTTTGCAAACAGTGTAGATCCAGATGAGACGGCTCATATGAGCCGTCTCATCTGGATCAACACTGTTTGACATTCAGTCTTTCAATTTTACGTATAAACTTCTTTTCAAGTGATAGTTTGTTAAAAAAGAAAAGCAGACGACAAATGTCGTCTGAAATTTGGCACCGAAAGAGTTAAATTGTAGATACGAGCCGCAACGTCATAAAATGTACCTTCGGGGATCAGGGTGCACAAACTGATCGGGATCTGCACTGGGCATATTTTGGGGAGACAAGGATGCACAGTTTCTTCATGTGGACAACCAAGACTATGATCAGAGCGCGCGAATGCGAAGGGTGACTTGAGTCAACTTTGGGCGCATATGTCAAAGGGTAGGTTTCCGCACGTTCCTGATCATAGCATGATCTGGCTGTTTTGATTACTGGAATATTCATATTCTTCGGCCAACGATAATACATCAGACGTTGTTGACAAAGACGCACTAAATCTCGGTCACGTACAATGATAGCATTCGTAAACATGATACAAACCAACAATAACTAGCATTTGGAGATATAAAGTCTCGACTTATATTTTACGAAGCGATTTACGTATAGTACCAGACATCTCCAAATATTTGTTACACGCAATATTTCTATTAATGTCATTCCCAAATTGGTTTTTAAATGTCAGTCGCCCATAAAAAGTGGACCAAACAGTCTACCTAGATCAAATGTGATATCTGATCAGTGTACAATGTTTTGTATTAAATTTCAGAATTTCTGTAAACGAAAACAAAAGAATAAAATAAAACAGGCTCCCCTTGAATTTAGAATGGACCTGGGCTTTAATGAGATCTATATTTGACTTATGCTACTCTTTATATCTATATATTAGCTTTATGTCAAGTGTAAAGGTTCCTTGCGTTCATTGCTTGGAACTTCTGAGCTGGGCATAGACAATCCTAGAAATTGTCAAAGAAATGTCATGGACTGCGGCAATGCTATTTCCCATGTAAACGTTATTATAACGTATAATAACCAAGTATTATAACGTTATTATGTCCAAGTAACTCTAGCTTTTTACCAAGGTTTTTATGATTATAAAGCTTTTTATGAGAGCTAATACTTGTATGTATATAAGATGCGACGCTTAATGACTGGCCATTCTCGGCCGTAGTGAAGCCGTGTTTTTACATTGGCTGATGACTTTAGAATGTTGGATGCTTTCAAACCCCTAGAAATGTGTTAAACAGTGAACGTCCAAAGACTTCCCTATCATTGGAATATAATTATTCGAAGTAATGTTCTATTAGCTTTAAACGAAATTACGTTTTTGCAATGCTAAAAAAGCTTTATGTGTCGATTAATGAAACTTCTGATAGTGTATGCGAAGAAATGGTTCTCGACTTTGAACGACAGAAAAATAATTAGACGAGATACACGTTCCACACGCAAGATACATTCCACATGGAGACAATCAATGTCAATATTTTAAATTTCTAATACTGTTATAACGCTTTCAGCGTGTGGTTGTCATTTTCAATAAGAATGAAACTCATTTTAAGCTTTGAACAATCACTGACGAATGAATGTTTGCTTTAATGTCATATAAAGCTCTTTCTGTAAATGTGGTCTACTCTAAAAGGGAAAAATGCTTCCCTTCAGAGCGCATTGTTTCTTTTTAGCGTAACCCCTTTCAGAAGAGGGCGCAACAAATTTTAACAGAGTTGCCCCGCAAAAAAGTTTATGTAATCATCTTAAATGTCAGAAAGTAGGCATAAAAACATCACTTTCAGTACACAACTGGGTACAAGTATCGCAAAAAGTCTTTTCAAATGTATGCTTATATATATACATATATGTCCTGCTATGTATTGTTAATGGCAAGTCGAATGTTTGGCACAGACGTAAAAATAAATTGACTGTTGTACTGTAAATTACAAATGTATTTATGTATTGAAATAAATCAAAACGTTATGTGGTATCCATAAAAAAAAAACAAAAAAACATGCCTATTCAAATATACTGAAATTTTCACCAACAAAAAATGAAAATTTTCAGATAAAAAATTCTGATATTTTTCATATTTCTGCTCAACACATAGATTGTGGGTACTCGTTAGAAACCGCCTCGACGAGGCGGTTCTAACCAGTACCCACAATCTGTTTTTGAGCAGAAATAAGAAAAAATAAAGTATACCCCTGTAAACTCCAGTTTTACTATATAAAAGTGGGGTTTTAGGGGTCAAAATTATATAGGCATGTTTTCGTGATGATAAAAATGTACACTTATCTACACCCGCCTACTCCTTTCAGAGCAGAACCTTTCCAGAAGACGACGGAAACACTTGTAACAGAGTTACCACCGTGAAAGTGTATCTGATCATCCTGAATGTCTGAAATGAAGCTAAAAGGTTGCCTTTGAAAACAAAGAGCACAAAAAGAAGAACGAAAATCGGAGAATTAGTATATGAAAGTAGGCATTTAAAAGAAACTTCAATACGTAATTGGCTACAAATACAGCAACACCGTTTCAAAAGTCAACGTATCCAAACCCGCCCACTCCGTTCTATATTTAGAACGTATTTAAAGTACTTAAAGTTATAATATTGGCAATATATATATGTGACATTGATGCCAAGCTTCTCATCATTACAAGTGCTCGTATATTTCCGCAAAACTCGTTAAACCGCATATTACATTCTTACACTGTATAAGCTTTTTTATAGAAAGCAGGTGCGCTGTACCAAATGAAAGTCGGCCTTATAATTGCTCACATGAAAGTCGGCCATATAATTGCTGTGCAATCTGGGAAAAGGGACCTTGTACCGTATGTAAACATCGAATGCCAGAATGTTTGTGCAAATGCATAGTCTTGTTGGGATGTTCTCTGTAACCGGGCAACTCAGCCTGCTCAGATTGTGCATATCTGATCTGGACCTTCGTTGACCGCATACAGGAAAGGATCTCTTTCCCAGGTAGCGCATGCGTAATGCGAATGCACGGAGGATTCAGATTCGTATGAAATAGGGTAAGACATTGGCAGACCGAGAATGGAATAGCTAGATTGCCGACAAAACTCGCGAAAAGGTTTGAATGTATCCGCTAGTAGCCATATTACTGTATTGTACAGCCACATTAAAACTCCCTTGGATCTTTTGTTGTGGGTAGTCTTAATCCATTAAAGACTGGAGACCCCTTAATTGGTAACTAGCAAAACATTTCAGACCCAGGTCAGACGCAACAGAACGCGGTGGCTGATCAGGGTCTCCACCATTTTTCAACTTCTCATTATAACCATTTTTCTTTAGGAATATCTATATCATATAACCTGACATACCTAAAATCGAAAATGGACTCTTCCAGTATATAGTTTTGGAGAGTTTGTTCAGTCTTGCATGGGTTATATCAACTTCTACTGTGCTTTTATTACTGACCGTTATTAGGCGGTGGTTCTGGCTTTGTTTGTCATTTGTTTGGCATTTCGACTACTTGCCGCGCGGCTTTCTTCGTGTTTTGCCCCGTAAGTTGTCTTATTGTTGTGTTTAGTGGATCCTGTCTAGCATTGTGATCACCTTGTTGAGGAAGATAGCCGATTGCTTTGCTAACTTTGATTTTTGCACTGTCTGTCTTGGTTTGTTGGCTCCTCCTCTTGTTGTCATTGTTAAGCTATGGCATTATGAAAACACACCTATTCAAATATATTGAAAATTTCACCACCAAAAACTGAAAGTTTTCAGATAAAAATTCTGATATTTTTCATATTTCAGCTCAAAACATAGATTGTGGGTACTCGTTAGAACCGCCACGCCGAGGCGATTCTAACGAGTACCCACAATCTATGCTTTTGAGCGGAAATAAGAAAAATAATGTATACCCCTGTAAACCCCAGTTTTACTATGTAAAAGTGGTGTTTAAGGGGGGGTCAAAATTGTACAGGTATGTTTTTGTGATGTTCCGTGATTGTGGCTCATTCTAGACGTCTTCTATACTACTTTTCTAATAGCATACGTAGGACAGAAATGTTCGTCACCCTTAGTACGCTGATGACAAAATTAGGGGGCAGTAAATTACTCATATGATTCTTACTTTCTTCAAAAAACATTGGACTAAGCTGATTTACGTGAAATGATGTCCTATTGTCTTGCTAAAGATAAAGATGATTTGTGTTAAATTAAAAATCCTTTCTTGGAACAATAGGAAATATATTTCTAACTAAATCAGACGTTTAAAGAGATACAATATAAGAGGAGATACCCAGGAAATGCCGCCATTCCGAAGCACAGCCTTCGCGAGGCACAAAAGGGATAAATAATGACAAAACAAACGACCTGTATGAAACCACTGACGTAGTGATAAAAAAAACTGCAAAAGATGAACCGCCTTGGACAGTCAGTAGAAAACAAACTACAATAAAACTTACAATGTAGGAGGTGTGTGTGTGTGGGGGGGGGGGGGGGGGGGGCAGGGCGGGGGAGGGGATAGGGGGTGCTTTAACCAGTTTTATTCGCGCAAAAAACCCACCCTTAATTCTGATGCAGCATATGATTAGGGTCCACACTATTTGCAAGAAAGCAAATATGACTACTTATTTCGTTATTCTCCTTACCAACTGCAGTTGTACAAATAGTGGCGGAAATATGTTAGACAATATTGATCTGAATTTGTGAATGTGAATTTAAGATACAAAATGAAAAAAAAGACAAATAAACATATGATGCCCAACGCACGAAAAGTGTCCTTGTGCAATTTGAGGACAACGTAGGCCCTGATCAACCTGCAAGATACACACTGTTTGTCATTTAGTCCAGCACCTGTTGGAAACATCAAAAGGTAGTCCCCAATGTTTCGGGTAAATATGGCATGTCTAGATGTAATTGTAGTCTCCTTTGTGAATTTCTATCTCTTATATACGTTGACCGTATTACATGTATCGTATGTAAAGTAAATTGAACACGACAATACTTACAATAAGACTTGTGTGACCAGCAGACTACGACCAGCCTGTACAGCCACCCAGTATGACAAGGGTTCTCGTTCGCCCCTCTTTGGATAGCCCGGGGACTTTTGAGTCTTCTGCTTGTCGCACTAGTCTTATTGTTGGTAGGTTTTGTCGTAGCTGGCGCAATTTATAAATCATACTCATTAAATGCCAACTCGTCTATAAAAGCACTAATAGAATCTTATTTGACACCCCTACTGTTGGAAATGGACCAGTTCAAAGAGTTGATGTAGCCGTTTCTTCTCGGCATAAATGGGTTATCTTAAAAAATTACAGTTGCAATCTTTCAGAAAATTGCTGATCTACATGTAACAGTTATAACCTCTTATCAATGATCCTTTACAGATAAAGTCATATTGAAAAAAACATCCAGAATATGATTTTGATGTCTGCTCAAAGAAGTATAATGCTCACTTGTCATGATGGTAAAATGGAATCTAGTTGATTTTGAAGAGCCATATCGATTTGTATGATTCTTTCTCCTTTATACTGCGTCTATTCAAAAGATATTATTACATATGGAGCTCAAAGAAAGAAAAAGACTGGATAAACTTAATTGAGTTGTATTCATTTCAGATTTCATGGTAAATTGAGACCCTTTAGTCGGGTTTCTCAATTCCTGTATCAGTATTTTGCAAAAAAAAAAAAAAAAAAAAAAAAAACAACAAAAACGTAACACTGGCATCGGAAAGCTGTAGGGATGAATTTTTGTATCTATAAAGCTTAATTATTGGTTCATACAAAACCGCTGTATAGCAATGCGAGACTTATTGTATTTTGGAGAAACGCGTGTATTTTGCATGATACTACTGGTTTAGAGTTTTGCCAAGCAAGTCTAAGTCCTTTTGAGCGTATAGAACACATTCATATACTAATAGATAAATTACACCCAATATACACCCAACTCGCGATAAATGAATCTTTACAGTTGATGTCTGAATATAAATTAAAACCGATTGTTTAAAGTTCTTGTCGCGTTTTGTAAAACGGCGTGTATTTTATGGAATTATGATGAACATTTTAGTTTGCTGAAATTACTTTAATTATTATCTTTAGTCTTCAGATATTCTTACCCAGTATAGTTCGTCAACAAAGGTTCTGAAATTAAAGACATGAAGAAAAGCGCGGTGATTCCCCTCAACATATATGCTTAAGACTTAAAGTACAATGCAGTGTTTTATACGAATATTTTTATTCAAAAACCATACGCTAGAACGCCCGAAAGATGTCTGGTAAAATCTTAAATATGTCATTCAAAATGGTGTCATAAAATTTGCAATCAAACGTTTTCTTTCAGGTTTATTGTAGCGGCCATATTGGGCGAAAATCTAACATTTTTTGTTGTTAATCTATTTCTGTATACCTTCTAATAAAGGCTTTAGCATACGGTAGAAGGTTTATTTGAAACGCAGTTGGCATGCAAAATTTAAAAAAAAATGATGTCAGACAGGAAAACGAGGTACTCTCCCTTCAAACGCGGAAAAACGACCGGGTGTCACTAATGACGTCGTGTGCATATGTGTAAACAAAAATAAACAGTCTTCTTTCTGTTTTGAGCAATTTTCTTCCTTTTTTGTAGTTTTAACCTGAATACACAATAGTTTTGTGTTTTTAGAATGTTAAGTATCAACTGGGCCTCCACAGAAACGTGCAAGTTTTCGCATAATGCAATGTATGCATATCTGCTATACAGCTTTTTTATATATAGACATGTCCAGGCTTCCTTCCTATATCGAAATAAATCATACATCTTTCCGATGCTAGGGTTAGCAAAAATTGAGTACTAGAGTACTACTTATTGTGTTATAGGAAATCCTATCTCGTATACAGTTTATATCCTAAATACTCAGACACACATGCCTCACTAGACAGTGTGGACCCACACTGAAGTGTTCCTTAAGGGGCAGAATAATCAAATTATTGTTTAAATTCTTGGTTTCTCAGATGAGTATTTGTAGGAAAGTTTTGATGCCCGAATATTCTAAGTACCAACGAAGACAATTTTCATAAACTGTTGAATCCTGTTGGCTGGGAAAATAAGAAAAACATTCCATCAACTTGCCGTCTATTGAATTTGCCCAGAGAGTAGTAAAGGCTAAGGCTGTGTATGCGTAGATTGACCAATGCATTTTTTGCTTGTGACAATTGACCCGCGTCGTATGCAAGCGTGTTTTCGGGGTATTTGTGGACAGAGAAAGCACACGACAGCCACATTCTGAGCAGGACCTGTGTTGTCCGCTTACAGAATCATTGCATACTGCAGACTTTATCAGAGTATACTAATCACCTAGCATATAGACCGGGCACACACACACACACACACACACACACACACACACACACACACACACACACACACACACACACACACGTGTGTGTGTGTGTGGCATAAAAGTATGAAGAAATTACAAATTTGTTTATCTTGGCTACAAGATTGCATGTGCGCCCAGCGATGACTCAGATCAGCCTGCGCGTACTGATTAGAATATCGGCTGTCCGTTGAAGACGCTTTGAATGCTTGGCTACCCCGCATAGTGCCCTGCAAGGACTCTGATCAGCTGCGCGGATGTGCAGGCTGATCTTTCGCTGGCCACATATGCAATCTTGTAGGCTGTGCACAGGCTCATATCCGAGTAAGCGGTTTTGCTGGGTTATTTTGATCTTCTGGCAATAAAATAAAAATTCTGATATTTTTTACATTACTGCTCACAACATAGATTGTGTATACCCGTTAGAACCGCCTTGCCGAGGCAGTTCTAACGAGTACCCACAATCTATTTTTAAGCAGAAATAAGAAAAATAATGTATACCCCTGCAAACCCCAGTTTTACTGTATAAAATTGGGGTTTGTGGAGGATTTTTTCTAATTTATACACAGTAGAAATAATTTCTGAGTTCATAACATAACAACACTGAGTGTACCGTGTGTTAGGAGTCCTCTTTTACAAATATGCTATAAAAAGGCAAGAGCTTGTTGATCCTTCCATTGCTGTTTTTGAAATGGGCTATTCCATTTTTTAATTTGGTCAGAACCGTTGTTCAAAATAGGGGTCTTAGCCATAAATCAAAACAGAATAGCAAGCAGTGTAGATACTGTTGTGACGGCTCATGATGAGCCGTCTCATCAGTATATATCCTGTTTGCAAAAAAGTATTGGCCTGCAGGTCTGAAAGGGTGAAGCTGTTTGTAGAAGCTCATGAAGAAATAAGTCTTACAAATTTATGAGACCCTTGAGCCTCTGGTGTTATTGTGGGACTGTACCGCTGTTTAAGTGGAAACACTGATTCCGTTAATTTGTGGTCGAATTGTTTGATACATATTTATATTATCAGAATGATTTAGCATTGTCTGGGGCAGGGGTTATTTTTGTCTTATATTCTGACGATTTTGCAGTGTGTGAACATTTGAACCGCACCATGCAAACACGTGACCATCTGAGCATATGCCGACAGCGAATGCACAGTCTGATCAGTGCAGTTGTTTTCTGTACACAGAATCATTGGATATTGAAGAATATATCCATTATGAAAACATGCTTATTCAAATATACTGAAAATTTTACAGCCAAAAAAAAAAGGAAATTTTCAGATAAAAAATTCTGATATTTTACATGTTTCTGTTCATAACATAGATTGTGGGTACTCGTTAGAACCGCCTCATCGAGGCGGTTCTAACGGGTACCCACAATCTATGTTTTTGAGCAGAAATAAATAAAAATAATGTATACCCCTGTAAACCCCAGTTTTACTATATAAAAGTGGGGTTTAAGGGGATCAAAATTATATAGGCATGTTTTCGTGATGGCTGGTTGATCTGGATTTTTTACTGTTCGCATCTACACGAAGACATATTGTCATTATGTGGTTCACCAGTATTCTTACAAAATAAGACTCGCCTAAAAGGCAGTAATGAACCGGGACAAAGCATTTCCTATAAGACTGCATGTGGGACAAGTGAAGACTCAGATGAGCCTGCGCATCCACACAGGCTGATAAGCATTACGAAAACAAGCCTATTCAAATATACTGAAAGTGTTACCACCAAAAAATGAAAATTTTTAGATAAAAATTCTGATATTTTTTCACAATTCTGCTCACAATATAGATTGTGTGTACTCGTAAGAACCGCCTCGCCGAGGCGGTTCTAACGAGTAACACAATCTATGTTTTTGAGCAGAAATAAGAAAAATAATGTATACCCCTGTAAACCCCAGTTTTACTATATACAGTTTGGGTTTGAGGGGGTCAGCATTATATAGGCATGTTTTCGCGATGGAGTATTTGCTGCCCGCCTGAAGACGCATTTGTATCCTGGGCTACCCACAGAAAGCATAGCGAAGACTCTGATCAGACTACACGGATGCGCAGTCTGATCTAAGTATTCAATGGACACACATGCTAGCTTGAAGGGAATGCTGTATCCGGCTAAAATGTCAAAGCTGACGTCAGTAATGAGTATGACGTAATTAAAGGGAAGCGCTCACTACTCGCGTGGTTATGAGGTATCACAAAAAGGGTATGGTTATTTCAGCAGGGGCATGTTGCCTGGGATGGAATATGCTGCCTTGTGTATGTACGAACAGCAGATACCGACAACATCCTCGAAGCATAATCGGGGTCATTGCTTTGCACCATAAGTTATAAAAGTAAGTTTTATTTTGTGGTTGTTCATCAGGCCGTAACTCACCATAACCACCAAAGTCCGTTGCAGTGCTCATGGTTTTGTATGATGACTGTGGTAACAAAAACTAGCCGTGCCTAGAGATAATGTGTCTTAGAAGCATATCAAACACTTTGTGTTTGGATATGCTTCTAAGACACATTATACCGTATAATGGTGATACAGAACGATTTATAGTTTTAAAGGTTCCGATCCCGACTGGAAGGCTTCGCTTGCTGACAATTAATGCTCGCATATACTTCTAAGACCTTTTTTGTTCAGATGGCGCGGCTATTCGGTCCGGACATTCCTTCATAAGGTACGACGCAATAGCTTTTGTGTTCTCTTATCAACCTGTCTACTTCATACTCACTTTCTGTCACCGCTCCGTTCTTAGCGTTCTTTCGTATGTACTTCTTTTCCTTTCTTCTAAGGCAACCGTAGTCTTTTTGACGAAGCCATGTGATTGAACAGTTTACCATTACGAAAACACGCATATTCATATATATAGAAACTTTTACCTCCAAAATCTGAAATATTTTAGAATAAAAACCCTAATATTTTTTTTCTTATTTCTGCTCAAAATATAGATTGTAGGTACTCGTTAGAACCGCCCCGCCGAGGCGGTTCTAACGAGTACCCACAATCTATGTTTTTGAGCAGAAATAAGAAAAATAATGTATACCCCTGTAAAACCCAGTTTTACTATATAAAAGTGGGGTTTTAGGGGATCAAAATAATATAGGTATGTTCTCGTGATGCTGGTTTAACCCTTATCATTCGGAAAGACAGGTCTGCGCAAATATAAAGACCCAGATCCAGCTGCACCTAACTGAGCAGTTTGATCAGGGTTTTGCACTGTTTGCAATTTTGTCACAAGGTTCCAAAATAGACACGCTACGTTGTTTCTCTAGGTGCGTTATAGAATGGCTCCAGTCCCCAGTGACAACGTTTATTATGATATGTTTGTTTTTTTTTTTGTTTTTTTTTTTGATACAGACACTAAAATAAAACCACATCACGAAAACACGCCTATTTAAATATATTGCAAACACCACCAAAAAATGAAAATTTTCAGATAAATAATTCTGATATTTTTCATAATTCTGCTCAAAACAGATTGTGGGTACTCGTTAGAACCGCCTCGACGAGGCGGTTCTAACGAGTACCTACAATCTATGTGTTTGAGCAGAAATAAGAAAAATAATGCATACCCATGTAAACCCCAGTTTTACTATATAAAAGTGGGGTTTTAGGGGGTCAAAATTATATAGGCATATTTTCGTGATGAAGACAATGTTAAGATTATGAAGCACTGGTCAGCTAGTGACCAGTGCTTCAAAATCTTAGAATGTTAATATTGCGTTTGTTTTATCTTAGTGTTATATCAAAGACAATTATAGACATTAATGCATATAGTCACTAAGGACTGGAGCCGGTGTAGATGCGAGATTAGCTATTCTTCGATGAGATTTTTTGTTTGCCTTATTCAACTACATTGTGTTTGGCTTAGACCGATCAAGAGATTGGAGTTTTATCAAATTGGTATCAGAGAGACGACAGCTTACAGTTTAGATTGCTTTAATTTCAATACTTCTCGCCTGATGGACTGATGCCAGTCTATGATCCAACACCCCACCAGCCAGTCAAATAAGTTTGTATAAATTGTTAGGAAGGTAAAGAAAGGGGATATTATGGTCGAATATTTAGGATGATAACGTAAGCGAAAGACAGTGAGGAACGGATGGAATTTCTAATGACGACCTCTTCTCGTTGATATGCATTTTGGCCCTTTTCCTTCGACGATATTTATCTCATTAAGAGAGAGGCAATTCGGTGCGACACATCGGTTCATTTGGGCCGCGCCATGCGAAAACCTGTCTCCGGGCATATGCGGACAGCAAAGGCCCAGATCAGCCTTAGCATCCGCGCAGTCTAGTAAGAATCTTGACTGTCCGCTTACAGAATTATTAGATACTATAAAACATGTCAATGGAGAGCAGTCCCGAATGAGACCTTGCGCATGCACAGGTTGGTGCAAATCCGCAGATTTTGCCGCATGCTGGAAGGCATTTTTCGCTTGACGCGGCCCGCTTTACCTTTAACATACTGAAGAGAAAGTCAACGATGTTCCACAATATTCTTTGCTGTCTTTTCCAACATTCACAGTATCTCCAGAGGTTGTCTAGACATTACTTTTCAATTGCTTTTTTGTCTGTTCTTTACTTCTAATAATCATATTTTTTTTAAATAGCAAGAAATATGAAGCAAACTTTGAATGTCTGCAAATATTTCCATTTCGACATGCTGAAATTAAATAAGCCTGCAGCTGAATGAATAGGTAGATTGCAATTTATAAATTGCATATTTCAATTTCCATCGTAACGATTTATTTCTCAAACGTGTCGCAAATTCATTTTGATTCCTCTTGTGATCTACCTTACACAATATAGTACTCAAATAATTGTATAGGAGCTCCCGCCTTCATCCCGTAATTGCCCCGTATTTAGTCTTTCGGACCCTCGGGAGATTAATAACATCTAGGAAGCACAGATAATGATGGAAATGATTGAATATTTTCCACTGTTTTTGATTTTTATCACGAAAACACGCCTTTATAATTTTGACCCCCTTAAGCTCCTCTTTTATATAGTTAAACTTGGGTTTACAAGCGTATACATTATTTTTCTTATTTGTTTTGGGGCGGTTCTAACTAGTACCCACAATCTATGTTTTGAGCAGGAATATGAAAAATATCAGATTTTTTTTTATCTAAGAATTGTACAAGGGCAACCATTGTTTTATTATACCTAATTCTTACAACTGAAACTGCACTAACAGCAATGACGTCACCTGAGGGTAATGCTACCTGCTAGGGTAAAATTGCAGGGAAATCCGGCACGTGAAATGCGTTTATCGGTGAAGTCAGAGGGTAATTTTACTTGCGAGGGTTTATAGCAGGTTAGCATGACAGAATAGTACCCTGCACGTAATATGCTCTCAACCAATGAGATTTTTAATATAGCTTATAAATATTGATGAGGTATAATAATATCAGTTTGTGACCGTTTTCTTGTCCGATTTCTAAGATTTATTAAGATTACGTTTTAGGCAGTGGGTCAAACTATGTTCTCTGACTACTATCAAATTCGACATACTTGCAAAACCATATTTGCTGTTTCAAATACATAGCATTCAGTACCAAAAAACTGAAATTTTTCAGATAAAAAAAAATGATATTTTTCATATTTCTGCGCAAAATATAGATTGTGGATACTCGTTAGAACCGCCTCTGTGTTTTTGAGCAGAAATAAGACAAATAATGTATACCCTGTAAACCCCAGTTTTACTATATAAAAGTGGGGTTTAAGGGGGTCAAAATTATATACTATTAGGCATATTTTCGTGATGCACTGCCGCCTACTATTCTTCAACAGCATGCTTTGAACATTTAGATTGTGTCTTCCACTGCGTACTATTTAAATGACCAGTCCCTTTAGCTTTCTAAATCTAATTGATATTTCATATTTATATTTTATCCACTGCGTGAGCTGTTCATAAACACACTCCATAAAACCGAGTGTTTTTTTTGACTTTCTTTAACGTGTTCGTTACTTTCAATGGATCGCTGAATTTTCTCAGAATTATTTACATAAACGTTTTTTTTTTTTTTTTTTTTTTTTTTTTTCTCGAAACAACCCTTATTACAAAATGAACCCGACTTCTTTATTTTAGTTTACCATATGGCGGTCTTATTCCGACTGTGCTCCAACGAGCTTATAATATGTAAACAAGAACCACTTGGAAGCATTTTCCGAAACATGGCTCTAACTAAAGCAAAAATCAGTGGAAATATCTTCGAAAGTTTCCAATGACTGCAACGCTATTTCAGTTAATCACATGCAAATTATATTATTATAAAAAAAAATCAAGCCCATCTCTCTTTTAATTGCGAAACATATGGCAAACTTTTAAGATGTGTTTACCTCTATAATTGCTCGACGAATCTTAAGAATCCTGAAACTTACCCTATTGTGGACAGTACCTGACACTATGACAGAATGCGATGTATGATTGTAACGCCTCTTGAACTTATCATCACGAAAACATGCCTATATAATTTTGATCCCCTTAAATTCCACTTTTATATAGTAAAACTGGGGTTTACAGGGGTATACATTATTTTTCTCATTTCTGCTCAAAAACATAGATTGTGGGTACCCGTTAGAAGCAGAAATATGAAAAAATATCAGAATTTTATATGAACATTTTCATTTTTTGGTGGTAAAATTTTCAATATATTTGAAGAGGCGTGTTTTCGTAATGTTTATTTATTGCATCACAACATTTGTCCGATATTGATAGGTTGCGATCTGTGCTAAATAGCCGCACGTGCATAATAGTTCGGTATCTATGTTTTACCTTTTTATATGCAACCTTACGTTAAATGCAACTAAGATTGCTATGGTTATGTAAGATAGCGTCAATCCAGCTAATCCCCATCAGTAGGTTACCCTTCGTTTGAAAGAGATGTGTTGTGGCACTTTTCTACTTACTAGCTCAGACTGAATGGACCAAGACATTGGGTTTTATAAGATTAGTATCAGAGAGACAGTATATTGGAGTTTGGATGGACTTAGTTCGAATATCTTTCATATCTTGGAGAAATGCCAGTCTGCGGTTGCTTATATCGTTGTAAAAACAACCTGCGCATTTTCAGAGCTAGTTTCGCCATTTATCTCTGCTAGACAGTCTATCCTTTGAAAAGTTTCTACCTGAAGCGCAGGAAATAGACTGGCTAGGCAGGAAACGATGATTCTGATTTGATATTGGCTTGTTTTCTAACAGTAGGCCTTTCCATTCTCATCTTTTGTTTTAAATTCTTGGAAGCACGTAACTATATATGGTAAATGTTTGCCCGCATTTGTCTCGGAACCTTCAAGGACGACTGCACTTACACTGCACAAATAACATCATAATCTTTCGACTTTGCAAATGTATTTGGAAACATTCATAGAGCCCATCATATATATGTTAAAACATAAAACCGCCTTCTTCTCCGGCATTGCCACATTAATTGGGCTCGAACTGCTGTTAAATTGCTCATCAATAGTGGACTTTTCAGTGAAAGTATTGTTGTTGTCTTTTTTTCTCTTTTTCTTTCTGTTTACTTCAATACTAGACAAGTCATCAGAGACCAGATTTAATTCCCAGTGAGAGCCAGAACCGTATACCAAACTGGCAAAATCATTTTGGGACACAAAGCCAACCTACATATAATCTCCATCGAGACAGGAAATTACTACAATGTGGATACTGTCCTCAGGGACTAACATAACACCAGACCGTTATTAGATGTCATTATTTGCTCTCTTGAGTATAGAAGTAAACCGCAATGAAAGAAAATGAGCCGCAAGGTGAGAAAACATACCTTCTGATATGTCCAAACGCATTACCTAAAACATACCTATTCAAATATACTGAAAATTTTACTACCAAAACATAAAAATTTACAGATAAAAACTCGGATATTTTTCACATTTCTGCTTAAAACATAGATAGAGGCGGTTCTAACGAGTACCCACAATGTATGTTTTAAGCAGAAATAAGACCAAAGACAATTGCATTACGAAAACAAGCCTATTCAAATAAACTGAAAATTTTGCCACCAAAAAATAAAAAATTTCAGATAGTAAATTCTGATATTTTTCATATTTCTGCTCGAAACATAGATTGTGGGTACTCGTTAGAACCGCCTCGATGAGGAGTCTCTACTTAGTACCCAGAATCTATATTTTTGGCAGAAATAAGAAAAACAATATATACCCCCGTAAGCCGCAGTTCTACGATATAAAAGTGGGGTTGAGGAGGTCAACATTATATATGCATGTTTTCGTGACCGAATATTCATAACAGCCTGCACATCCACGCAGTCTAATCATAGTCTTCGTTGTCCGTATAAAAACATTTTGCATCCGTGACTCTCCTTGATTATCCAAAATGACCCCAGTGAGGGTTCTGATAAGACTGCGCGAATCTGGGCAACGTTCAACTAAGCAAATCACTCGCAAACTAGTTTGCATCTTTTGAACGGTTATTATAAATCCGTCTAATGCGACATCGAATTAGAGAGTAGCCGTTATTCTCGTTGACAAGACTTGGTACTAGATAAATAAATTATATTAAAATTATCAATTTATATAGGGATCGATTGTTGATATCAACAAAACAGTAAACATTTCCATTTCGTTTGTTACGAACAAGCATACAAAGCATATGCCGCAATTTTGGTTGTTCCAAAAGACAGCTTGACAATACATTACGAAAGCACGCCTATTCAAATATACTGAAAATTTTACCACCAAAAAATGAAAATTTTCAGATAAAAAATTCTGATATTTTTCATATTTCTGCTCAAAACATGGATTCTGGGTATTCGGTAGAACCGCCTCCGCGAGGCGGTTCTAACGAGTACCCACAATCTATATTTATGAGCAGAAATAAGAGAAATAATGTATACCCCTGTAAACCCCAGTTTTATTGTATAAAAAGTGGGGTTTAAGGGGGTCAAAATTATATAGGCGTGTTTCTGTGATGAATACTTTGTGAATATTTGCTACCCTCCACCCGAAAACTATCATAACGGAAAGTTTGCTATAGTTTGCGAGTAGCCGCGAACGTCTCGCTTCATTGAACGCGGCCCTAAAGCTTCACTGGGCGCACATGTCCGAAAGCACGTGTTCTTGCGTTGCGGTTCAAATGCAGCTTATGACGTATTTCCAGAACATTAAGATCAGCCTGCGAGTATTTCGCATAAAAAGCATTCTCTCTTCTACAGCTGAGTACAGTATTTAACCTAAGTATTCGGACAGGGAGACCTGAGCAAACAGTGCAGACCAAGATCAGACACTACAGCGTCCCGGCACTTGTTGCAACTCATCCAGTATGATCAGGTATTTCAATGGACGGTTGTAAAACTTTAGGATAAGAATGGTAAGAAGTTAGGGTATCCAAAAAATTGGGGCAAATACGGTATATTTGGCAGTATCCTCTGATTCTGTAAATTGGCAAGAAAGGTCTTTTAATACTTTCCAAGCTATATGCAATTTCACCAGACGACAAACTGATGATAGTCTTATACTTTTTCCCTAGAAAACAGGATCTGACACTTCATGCAAATTGTCACCTCCTACGGAGACAATTTGCATGAAGTGTCAGATCCTATCTTCTAGGAAAAAACAAGAAACATATTTCAAAATGTCGTCTGCGGAAATATTTACCCATCATGCAAAGTGTTAATCGATTAAATTTACACACATCCACAGACTGAGCTTGGCCTTAAGTGTCCAGACATCATGAAACACGCCTACATACTGTTGACTCCTTAAACCCCACTTTTATACAGTAAAACTGGGGTTTTTCAAGGGGTATACATTATTCTTCTTATTTCTGCTAAAATCATAGATTGTTGGTACTCATCAGAATCGCCTCGCCGAAGTGGTTCTAACGACTACCACTATCTATGTTTTGAGCAGAAATATGAAAAATATCTGAATTTTTATTTGAAAATTTTCAATTTTTGGTGGCAAAATTTTCAGTATATTTGAACAGGCGTGTTTTTGTAATATTGCTATCAGGGCCCTTCTAAAATGTTGTGACCAGTGATGTATTGTCTGGCAACTAATTATGACCTTTGTTGGTGATGCATCTTATATCAATGGAGACAGAGTTGCTAAAGGAGTCATCAAACAATCGAAGTCGGCCAATAGTTGAAAATACCACTTAGAAAGCTATTTACTGTACAAGACAATACCAGTATTTCCGCAACAAACTAAATATACCGTCAAACTGTCAGTATTGTACAGGGTACTTATATCTGCATTACCATTTTCAACGATGAGCACTTTCATAATTGAGTCGGGGCAAAGCATTTTCTACAAAGTCACATGTCCGCCAAACAATGTGTCAGGTCAGCAATATGCAGGCTGATCCGCGTCAATGCTTTGCCCAACAACTAAGCTTTCTTTAGACGAACGACAGAGGTTCTGCTTAGAACGTGTGGATGCGTAGATTGATCTGATTTTTCGCTGGGCGCACAAACAGTCCTATAGGAAATACTATGTCACGGCTAAATTCATCATATCAGCGTATGACAAGGCGCGTAACATACCAAAATGGAGATAACCGTATATTCGAAAGATAAAATTCAAGATAAGTGTGCACATCAAGCACGTTAATAATATTATGGTTTAGCTTTTGAGTCTACAGAAAACTGATGTTTCTGTAAGAAAAGTATATAGTACTTATATGCTCAGCATGAAAAGAAAAAAAAAAGGTCCCTATCAGAGAAGGCCCAAATCAGATAATGTGTCCATTCGACCTAGTCAAGGTCTTTTTTTCATCTGTATATATTCTATGTTATCCAATGATTTTGACAGCGGTAAACAAACTTCCTCTCTAGACTGTATGGATTTACATGTTGATCAGAACTGTCGTTGCCCGCAAATGGCATAAAAGCCGTGAGCGCTTGCTTTGCCACAATTTACTTCTGATACCGAGCAAAAGAGCAGAGTGAACGAACAGATAGCTAAACGACTAGCCAAGTGAACAGCCCCTTCTTATCCAAGTGAGGAACAAACCCAGATGACACATAACAAACACTAGACTGGTTTCAGTCGTTCCTGCATCAGCAATTACTTTTTTGTCATTTCTTTATCACGTCCTGCAGCTGTATTTGTCTCTTTAATCCCATGTTACTGTTTTACTGCAGAAAATATCTGATCCACTTAGGGACATAACTTATTAAATCATTATAAGCTGTACTAGATTGTATATCTCTGAAAAGAAAAAAAACAAAAAAAAAAAAAAACAAAAAAAAAAACAAAAAAAAAACAACAGAAAATGGTAGAAAATATAGAGTCTGGAGACAGACTAAACGAACACAAGTACAAGTCTCTAAACATTATGGAAGAAAACTCTCCGCAATCAGTGGCCAAAATTATAAAAGAACGAACAACATAAATACCTTAGTTAAAATAAACCTGGACCCAGTTGTTCAAAGCTAACGACATCATTAGTTAACGATTCCTTAAAATTTCCATCCAGTGATACGCAAATATGTTGATTTTTTTTGCTGAAAAAATGTAAGTAAGTAAGTAAATTCTTTATTTTGAGAGGGTAACCCAATTGGCTGGTAGCCAATCTTCCTTGGGGCCCATTTTAGCAACAAATACACAAGCAGTACAAGCGTAAACAAATATGCATGGGCATAATATATAAAAAAATACATCAAACTGAGGTGTGAAGATTAACATACATATATGTATATTTACAAAGATAAAACTTATTGGAGAATGAATCAATAACAATTGAAATGAATGCATGGCAACAAAACAGCGATAAGAGAGAGAGAGAGAGAGAGAAAGAGAGAGAGAGAGAAAGAGAGACGTGCAATATCAATATTTAATTATGGCGGTGGAGGTATATATAATGTTAAATTGCAAATATAGTAGAAAATATATATATTAATGTTTAATCCAATAAGTACACCTTTTTACAAAAACATCTAACGACTGTGAGTTCTTTATATTAACAGGAATACTGTTCCAGACAATTACGCCAGAGAATGAAAGACTACCCTTGAATAAGTTGCATTTAGCCTGTGGTAATATATAATTCTTCCTAGACACTGATCGTAAGTTCGATGCAGTGTTGTCATGGTTAACATCTCTCATTTGGAAAAGCTCTTGCAAATAAGTGGGCGCTAGATTGTTATACACTTTATACATAATTTTTGCTTTATTTAGGAAAACAATTTGATCAAAAGACAAAATATCAAGACGTTTTAAAGATTCTTGCAGACCATTATATTCCTGTGCCAGTATTAATTTACATGCGCGTCGTTGCAATGTATTGAATTTGTTTATGTTATTACTTGATGTGTTACTCCATATTACACTACAATACTCAAAATGAGGTTTAATATAAGCTTTGTAGAATAACAATCTATGTTCAATGGATAAAAATGATCTTATTTTGCTCAATAGCCATAAATATGAGGATACTTTTTTATATACTTGCTGACATTGGCTATTCCAAATAAGATTTTCGTCTACTTGTATACCCAGAATCTTATCACAAGTTGTCATTTTAATATTGATGTCATTATAACGTAGAGCTAAAGTTGGATTTTGTAAGCAATTTCGCTTCTGTTTGCTTGTTATTAGCATAACTTTAGTCTTGTCAGCATTTAGAACCATACCATTTTGTTTGCACCACTTGTGTAGTGATTCTAGCGAAGACTGTAGGTTGTTTTTAAGTTGGTTAATGTCATTTTGGAAGTCATAAAAAGTTGTATCATCCGCATATAAATCAACAACAGAGGAACTTTGAAGAAATAATGGAAGATCATTTATGAAAACTAAAAATAATAAAGGACCTAAAATAGAACCTTGTGGAACGCCACATGTCACATTTGCAGGCTCAGACAGATTATTACCCAAGGAAACTCTCTGTATTCTGTTTGTTAAATAAGATTCAAACCATTTAAGACAGGCTTCGCTGCACTTGTAGCATTCTAATTTCTTCAGAAGAATGTTATGATCTACCAGATCAAACGCTTTGCAAAAATCAACTAATACACAGCCTATAATTTTTCCAACATTTACAGCTCTTAACCATGAATCGATCATATGGATAAGTGCAGTTTCCGTGGAGTGCTTAGGTCTAAACCCACTTTGAGATTTGTGAAGCAAATTAAAATTATTCAAATATACCGAAAATTGACTGTCAACCCATTTTTCGATGAGTTTAGACACAGTTGGGAGAATAGAGATAGGTCGGTAATTATTAATGTCATCTTTGGCACCTGATTTAAAAAGAGGTTTAACTTTTGCTTCTTTCCAATAACTAGGGAATTCGCCTGATAATATGCTTTTGTTAACTATAAACGTAAGGCTTGGCGTTAAAACGTTAGCAGCTAATTTAAGGATTTTTGGGCCTATATTGTCTAATCCAGTTGATTTATTTACATTCAGGTTTGTATATGGGGGTGGTTGGGTGTGGCAAAGGTGATGGGTATCTTACATCACTGGGGCGTCCAACTGATATTGGTTTCCAGTTGGGCAAGGCCTGCTATCCTTTTAGCAGGCAAGGGTAGAGGGGGAATGTTTTTATTTCTTCTGTTTCTTCACTTTCATTCCTGTTCCTCTTTCTTCCCTGACCCTCTCTTTCATCTCCTCTACTATCTCTTCTATATCTTTTCTCCCTTTCTCTGGGAGACGACACAAAATGACCCACAAGGGTTGACGTGTCGTTAAACCCCCTCAATCAATCAATTGTTAAAAATTTCCGTACAAAAGTTTCATTAGTAAGTGAAATATTAAACTTGGTGTTTGTGGGAACCTTAGACGTGACGAATGTTCTGAGTGTTTCGAAGTCTGATGGAATAATTGGTTCTTTTAGATTAGTTGCTATATTGACAAAATACGAGTTAAACAATTCTGTCAATTCAGATTCTTTTTGTACGAATTTATCATCTTTTATAATATTAATATTAAACTCGCTGTTACTTCCCTTTCCATTTGCACCAAGTTCCTTATATAGTTTCCTGATTGTTTTTGGATCATCTTTCCCTTCCTCTATTTTCGTTTGATATGTCCTCTTTTTAGCTTGTTCAATCAAACTGGATACTTTATTGCGTATGATTTTGTATGTTTCAATGTTTCCATTTAGTTTGTATTTATCACGTTCTTTCATACAATCTAATATTTCGGAAGTTAACCAGTCTGGTTGGTATTGCTTTTTAACTCTGTGTCTTTTTATTGGGGCATGTTTATTTAGAATTTCTAAAAATAGGGTGTTCCAAATCGAGACTATATCATCTATATTATCAAATGCTTGAATTATTTCCCATGGGACTAGACTCAGGTCAGTGAGAAATCTTGATTCATCAAAAGTTTTGAATGACCTGTAAGTGATAGTTTGGTGTTTAGTTTTGCCTATCTCAGAATGAGCCTTGCGACTACAGAAAACTGCAAAATGGTCACTTAAGCAAATTTTTTTCACACTTACATGTTGGATATTTTCTTCATTGTTAGTATATATGTGGTCTATAAGCGTAGTTGAATCTTTCGTTACTCTTGTAGGCTCACTTACTAGCTGAGTAAGCCCTAAAGACATTATAAAATTGCCCCAGTCTCTATCAATTTCCTCATTTAATAAATTTTTATTTAGGTCACCTAACAAAACAAATTCCTTATTCTCGTTAATTACAATATCCATAAAATCCTCAAATCTATCGTTATATTCTACTTTCGAATCCGGTGGTCTGTATATGTTTCTTACTAAAAATGATTTACTGTTTTGGGGAGATATTTCTAACCAAAGACACGATATGCTGTTAGTTTCTAAATCTTCCCTTCGTCTGGCGTTAATACCATTTCTTACATAAACAATTAAACATCCACCGCCATTAGAATAATTATCCTTTCTAAAAGGCGTTTGGAATCCGTTTATTTTAAAAACGTCCGTGGATTTATGATCCTTTAACTTAGTTTCACTTAATCCAAATATATGTAAATTACTATTAGCTGGAGATATTAATAATACCTTTAATTCCGAGAACTTGCTTAATTTATCACCACAAATACCTGGTATATTTAAATGGCCTATATTTATGCCCTTATTAGCTTAATTAAATGAAAGGGAATGCTCATGTTCGTTATTTAAAAGATCAGGCTGTTCCAAGTTAGATCCGCTGGAGCTGCTAGGCGACATAGAACCTATAAAGTGTTGATTAGATGAAGATTTTGTCCTTTTATGACTGACTGGTACATATTCGACACTTGTGCAGTGATTACAGTTAATATCTAAAGCTTCAGTTGATATCTGTTGATTAAAGTTTGATTCTGACTCCAGCACACTATCAGGACAAGAACATTGAAACAAACTGCAATTTAAACATGCATGCTCAAAAACACTAAACTGGTTATAGTCATATAACTGATTTAAAATCTTATCATTTTGTTCACTGTGGGCTATTGTGCCACTATCCTATTGTTTATAACAACACTCAGACGCAATATGCCCAGGCAGGTAACAACCATAGCAAACGCGACTGTGTCTTCTTCGCCCGTTATTGCCCAGTTCCCTGTCATTGTGATGATATTGTCTATCAGGGTAGCTGATACCGCTGGTTCCCGGTCTATTAGCATTCTGTTGAAATTTAGCTGCTCGGAATATACATTGATTGAAGTCTTTTACAATATTCACGTGCCGATTTAGAGAGTCTAGGAGTCTTTTGGTGCCAGAATGTGACAGATGAACCCCATCATGAGAATAGTAGCGATTTGATGGAAGGCCGTTTCGTCCGAATAACAGATCATGGGAATCATGTATGCATTTTACTTGATGTCTCGCCCAGTGAGCCACGATTCGCGTAATCGAAGTGTTGAAGACTGTTACATCTACGTCGCCGCGGGGTGCTATTTTACTTAGGTATATGATGCAGTCCTTGTTAGCACTTTTTATCAAGCTAATCAGTTGATCATACTTTTCTTCATATGCATGTGAATCCATTCTATTTGAGCAATCATTTCCTCCTATATAGATTTTTACCTGCGCAAACGACTTCAAATCATAAACTGATAATTCGTCCCATAAGTCATTTACAGTCGCTCCACCTTTTGCACAGATTTTCACATCACTTGTCTGGCCTTTAGTGTTGACTCCTTTCAGGATAGAATCGCCAATAAGCAATGTTCTTTTTGGTTTGGCGAAAGACAAATTTCCGTTACTCCTTTGAGGTGTGGTATCAAAATTATTTCTCATCGGCAGGCGTTTGCTCGGTTGATTACGTTTCGTTATACGAACTGGAACTGGAACATTCTGAGGGACTGTTGTCGCTTGAACATTTTGTAAGGTTGGTACTGGAACATTCTGACGTATCGTCGCTCGAACGTTGTGTTGTAACTGGAACATTTTGTTGCGTCGGTGCTGGAACTTTCTGTTGGGTTGTCGCCGCTGTTGATCCTATCTGTAATGGCCTATTTTCACGGGTAACCACCGTTTTCAGATGTGTTTCAGACGTTGACCCTTGATTACTGGTTTTCGACTGGTCCCCGTACCCTTCGTCAATAAAGCACGAGTTTAGTGTGACTTGAGAGACTTCTGGAGAATGCTGAAATCCATTTTCAACTGTGTTTGAAGAATTGACGGCATTTCCACACGACATGTTTTGACCCAAAGTTTCTAAGATACTTACCAGTGATGCTTTTAACTCGTTCATTTTCCATTCCATCTGCTGTAATATGTCCTTTTTTATAGTTCTAATACCGCTGTCAAGCTGATCTATTCTGTTTATGATTGAGTTGATATTCTCTCGGTTGCATGCATTTTTATCCGCAGTAACACCATCCTGTCGTTGGATAATGGACGTGGAGGTAAAGACTGGCATAGTCATACTGCGCCGAACCTGGTCATGACCCGGAAAAACTCCGTGATTTACAGTCGATGTTTGTAATCGATCATCGTTTATTTTTTGCCTACAATCTTTGTCGATTTCTGAAGAATTCGCCACTGACTAGGCGCTCTGAAAATAAGAACAGTTTATGTTTTCAGCTATAAACTCTGGCGGAACAACAGGGTAACTTCCTTGCTGGTCGGAACTGGAGATCATCTTGCTTTCAGGATCAGACGAATTCTGCGACGCTCCATTCTGTTTGACGTTCATACGCTCGTCGGAACTTGGCGCGACTTCTGCCGGTGCGACGTCGTGTATTGGCGCGTCGACGTCGACGTCATTTTTCAAACATGTTGTTGTTCCGTCAATAAGATTTACTTGCTCTAAAGAATAATCACTCTGCTCCTCCTGTATAGCTTCACTTCGACTCGAGTTCTCTGTTTGACTGTCTAGCTCATCCATTAACCGTTTGAATAAGGCTTGCGCGATTTTTGGAAAACGCTCCTCTCTCCATTTCTTGAAGCCTATTCCACTGAGTTCGACAGTTTTAAAATGGCTGTCTTGTTTTATATCACACTTTGCGCCTTTGACGTGGGTTGTACTACACTGCTCATGTAGTCTGAGTGTATCTTCTGCGTGAAAGTTTCAAAAAAGACATTGCACATAAATGAAAAGTTCAGTTTTGACTCATAAATATGCGTTCTATAGAGGACACCTTCAAATGGATCACTAAAAGCTTGTGTGTCACAGGAAACATCTGAATCCGCGTTCCATGATGAGGATCTATCATCAGATAAAGCAGTATTGTTTGAAATGCAAGCGCTAATTTCTGATTTCAATGCACATTCGGCAAATTCCTCAATCCCGCTGTTGTTACGACAGTTTTGCTCAATGAAGGATTATTTTCCATTTTCAGCGCTCTCAGTCAAAGTCGCATAAAACTATCAAAAAACCCCATGTAATAACAAAAGGTACTGTCTTAAAATTCCAAATTAAATAGCACAGTCAACACGAAATACGAAAAAAAAAAAAATCACATGAGAAAACTGTACAGAAGCATTGTGTTTGGTACGACAAAAGTTTACCTCATATTTTGTGTGATTTCCTCCAATAAATTACGCAAAAACAACACTAAATCTATATATTGTCTTTAAACACACTTGAAACGGCCTTGTTTCTAATTCTATACACGAGCTGTATCTTCTTTTCAATCGTTTTTCCTTTTTATATCGAGAGCGGTTTCAAAAAGCGGCCATTGTTTATACATATTATCCTTTATGTGAGTAGCTTTTGCAGTATATTTGTATATTGTATGTTGAATCCGCTAAAATAGTTAACGAAATAGCCCTTAACGAGCTCGTTAAGCTAACGACGCTTTGAACAACTGAGCCCAGGTTAACACGATTGTAACCACCGCCCTAGATTATACGAAATACATAGAATTTGTCGTTGTCAGCAGAGTGTATAACAGCACAAAAAGGCAACTAAATCACATTGAAGTAACAGCGATACTACAAACACAAGGTAAATAAAAAAAAAAAAAAAAGTATATACATTTATAAACAGAATAAAGAAAAACACAAGTTGATTGATCCACGGAAGGCCAGGCCAAGGACATGATATCAGGTACCGATCTATTTGGGTAATATTTAGGTCAAAACTGTCAATGAATCCGAAACAGAAACCCATCGTTGTCTATTAATATCAAAACAAAACAAAACAAAACAAAAAAGAAGAAGTTTTTCTAAAACAAAATGATAAATTTATCACTGGGGACTGGACCGAGTAACTCTGTCGCATAACATCAGTGATATACACATTCTTTTATTACGGCTAACAATTTTCAAACAATCAGGGCCTAGGTTGTTCCGTATACTGACTCCTTGGATACTGTAGATTCTGAACATATCGAAACACAAACTGATTGTGCAGAAGGCGGGTTGATCTTCGTCTAAACGTTTCACATCATGTTAAAATGATCGTCCATTTCCTCAGCTCACCTGAGCACAGTGCTCAAGGTGAGCTTTTATTGTGAGTCAATGTCCGTCGTCCACCGTTGTCGTCCGTCGTGCGGTGTCAACAATCGGCTTTAAAGGCATACTCCTACACCCCTGGGCCAATTTACTTGAAACTTAGTAGGAAGCCTTGGGGTGCCTTTAAGATAAAAAAATAGTTACAATCATTCCGATCGGCAATCCAAAATGGCCGCCATGGCCACCATCTTGAGAATGTATTGTTCTCCTGAAATAATTGGCCAGTTGACTCGAAACTACTTGGTAGGAAGTATCGGGACAACTTGCAGATCAAAACATGCTGAAATCGTTTCTATCGGGAATCCAAGATGACCGCCATGTCTTTGCATAAATCGTTTCTATCGGGAATCCAAGATGGCCGCCATGACTTTGCATGCATGTACTGGTGATTTTTTTTTATTATTCTGGATAGCCTTCTGGCCAATTGTTTGGGAAAGAAACTGTCCTTTTGGCTTTTTGATTGTAGTCTGTTGATTCTGGTGCCGTTGCTTTAAGATTGTCCTTCTTTCCCCTTGGTGTCTTGGACGAAGATGTTAGGTAATTGTATCGATTCCTGATCATTGCCTCCCTTTCTATTTAGAAAGAAATTGTATCAAGGTGACTGACAGATGAAAACTAGTTAAAAAAGATCCTTCCAATTAGAAATCCAAGATGGCGGCCTGTTTTACCCTTGTTCTTCTGAACCGGAAGGCCAATTGACTCGAATCTTGGTAGGACATATTGGGGTAATTTGTAGATAAAAAATAGCTAAAATTCTTCCGATCGTAAATCTAAAATGGTCCCTATGGCGGTCATCTGGACCTTCGTGTTCGCGTATGTGATATTAGACTGGCATCTGTCCATAGTGCCAAAATGCATACGTATTAATGTTTATAAGTCTCTTTGACATAGACATTTAAATAAAAGTAACAACAATATTGGCATGCTAAGACGATGAAGCAGTTGTCACTAGTCTTAGCATTACGAAAACACGCCTATTCAAATGTACTGAAAATTTTACCACCAGAAAATGTAAATTTTCAGAGAAAAAATCTGATATTTTTTCATATTTTCACTCAAAACATAGATTGCGGGTACTCGTTAGAACCGCCTCGCCGAGGCGGTTCTAACGAGTACCCACAATCTATGTTTTGAGCAGAAATAAGAAAAATAATGTATACCCCTGTAAACCCCAGTTTTACTATATAAAAGTGGGGTTCAAGGGGGTCAGAATTATGTAGGCGTGTTTTCGTGATGGCATGCTAATATTGTCTAAGTGTTATGTTAGTGTCTATATCAGAGAATTATAAAACTGAATAACTTTAATCTTCAGGGACTCGAGCCATTCTAATGTGGCACGTGCTTCCTCGCATGGCTTTTGATCAGAATAAAATAATTATCTGAATATTTACAGTTTCGGAAGGCGCTTGGTAAAACATGATCTTGAAGCAATGGGCGTTTACATTTTGTATATATCAAAATATTTTATCTTGAATAAATACGAACTACCTTCAGGCAAAAACAGAACCTTAAACCTATCTAAATTGTAGGCGCCTCCGCATCGGCCCTGATCAGAGTCTTTGCAGGGCACGCTATGAATAGCCGAGGATCCGAAGTATCTTCAGGCGGGCATCAAAGACTCAGATCAGCGTGAGCACAGGCTGATCTGAGTCTTCGCTTAGTGCACGAATGCACATTTGCAGGAAGCGCTATGTCCCGGCTCGTATGGTAAGCTCCCATTTCGATCGACGATACACACGTTATGAGAACATGCTGAGGAAATTTGTTTATATTAGATTCAACTCTATCAAGTGATAGATTCCAGGATAAAGTTAATACATGTGCCAAACTCTTGTTGTCTGCTATATAACCGGTATGTCTGTTTGCCGGTTGCTTGTAGCGAACAATTTGATAGTTTCATGGTAGTGCAATAAACAGAAATGAACATTTTAGGTGTTCTTTATATTCTGAGTATATACAAATTATTTGTTCGCGCAAATGGAATTCTGTTGTGTAAAATGTAAATGTATGTACATGAATGTAACAGGTAAAAGGTGGAATTGATAATAAAAACAAATGTTTTAATTTATATTTAAGGCGCAATTGACCAAAACAAACCAAACATCGCGAGAATTTGCCTGTATAACTTTGACCCCCCTTAAATCCCACTTTTATATAGTAAAGCTGAGGTTTACAGGGGTATACATTACTTTTCTTATTTCTGCTCAAAACATAGATTGTGGGTAATTGTTGAGGCGGTTCTAACGAGTACCCACAATCTATGTTTTGAGCAGTAATATGAAAAATATCAGATTTTTTTTATTTATAAATTTTCAATTTTTGGTGGTAAAATTGTCAGTATATTTGAATAGGCATGTTTTCGTAATGTGTAGGCAGGTAGTCTAGCGTAATTTAGCGTACATCATCTGACGAGTAAATATAGAAAACAAATGTTATTTCTGTATACACATATTAACAGGGTCTTTATTGTTTGCCTTTTGTTCTGCGTTTAGGTCATCCCTCCTTGCACCAAAATTATATCCCGGTAACATGTGTTGGCATTAATTTGTGTATTTATTGGTAAGGGATTATAACTGGTAGATAAGTATTCTACTGAACTACAATAATTCGACTAGACTGACACCAGGCCCTAGTGACTAACTTTATCACTTGTTATCATTATTTTTTTATGATTCACGTTGACATAGACACTAAAGTAAGCCAAGACTATATTAAAGGCTCCATATTCATCAAAATTAGACATTCTTATCTAAGAAAGGTTTAATAAATTGATATATGGTACATGTATTAATACGATCATAAAATGTGGCACCTGACAGCCTGTAGAATTTCAGTTAGTCTCTCGTTTATTAACTGGATCAAAAATGAAATGATTTTTATCGTATCTCTGAATTAATATTGCCCAATAGTAATTCAGAGATACGATAAAAATCATTTTATTTTTGAGCCAATTCAAGAACAAGAGAGTAACTGAAATTTTAAAGGCTGTCAGGTGCCACATATTATGATTGTATTAGTAACATATGTCAATTTATTAGACCTTTCTTGGATAACCAAATGTCTATGTTTGAGGAATATGGAGCCTTTAACATGACTAAGATCATGAAACGCCTGTCACTAGTGAACAGTGTTTCATATACTCAGCATTATAATATTGTCCTTCTTTTATATATCTGTCTGTATCACAAACATATATAAACATTAAGATATGTTGTCACTAGGGATTCGAGCTGGTTTATGTTCCGATCTTTGAAGTTATAAAGACGTTTCCTACTTTTACCTCTTTTTATGGTAAAATAAACGTCAAAAAGATTGCCTTTGGAAACAAAGAACACAGTACAGATAAGAAAATGGGAGTCTCGGTTTTATTGAGATTCTTCATAAGCAGTAATGAAGTTTGCAACACTGCTTATGCCCTCTGGTGTATACATGAGCAGAACTCCATTTTCAAAGATTCCACAATAGGCCCAATGATCCAAAGGAAATGAAGTATAATCTGCACTATGGTGATGTACGGGCAGACGTTCTACCGCCGCCACACGGCACTAACACCAACTGCAGCGTAGTAAAATAAAAGTAAAAAAGATTGCCTTTGGAAACAAAGAGCACACTACAGATAAGAAAATGGGAGTCTTTGTTTTATTATGACTCTTCATAAGCAGTAATGAAGTTTGCAACACTGCTTACGCCCTCTAGCGTATACATGAGCAGAACTCCATTTAGTTTAAACACTAGCAGATTGCATTTGCAAAATGCTATTTTTTGCTTGCCTTCCCAGAAAATAGGACTTGACAGTTCATGCGAATCGTCCTCTTTTTTTCTGAGAAAAAAATAAATAAAATAAAACACTTCTTTGCTATTAGAAGCTTATTAACCCTTCTCTTGCTGAACACGACATGCCCTGTCTTAGCAAACAATGTAGATCCAGATCAGTTGGCTTCTGTTCTGATCTGCACCGTTTGTCATTAAATATGTGAATTTCTATCAAAAACCAGGATCAAGCAATCTAATTGGCTGGAAATTAAAGGTGGGCGTGGCATCTTAATTTATTCAGCATAACAAGGGTTAACAAACTAACGATAACCAAATGCTTATGCAAAGGGAGTTTTGTTGGGCAGTACAATATTATAGTCAAGCTCGTTTCTGATTTCTTCCAGTTTTGTTCGGATGTAGCGGTGAGTAATGGTCTGTCTTACCCGACATTTGCAAGGACGAAACCAACAGATTCTCAGATCTCTAAGAGTGTTGTATCAATACTCAAGAAGTTCGGATGGAAGAAGGTGACCTTTGTCCATACAAACGAGCCGGAATTCCAACATACCGCAAATACCATATACGAGGTAAGGTTTGATTATATACGAGAAACTTAATATTGGACCGTATTTACCGTAAATATTGGGATACCTAACTGCTCATCACATTCTTCCTTAAATTTGAACACTTTCAATTTATCATCTGTTGCATAAACTGATGAGTGGCAATCAGTGTAGAACCTGAACACATGCTGCGTTCTGTGGCATCTAATCTAGGTCTGTACTTTTGCCCAGACCAGTTTGGCCCAATACTTTGCGTAAGTACGGCATATTGATGCTTAGTTCTGTAGTCATTTTGGTATAATGGAATACGTAAACTAACGGTAAGTTCGAAGATACTATCAAATGTACCTGTATACGCTTTATCTGGTATCGTGTAAGTTCCCGTTATCATTTTATACATCTATGAGTACCTTAACGCCACAATATATACAGTGCTATGCCAATTGTGAACTGGCAGATCATAGATTACAACTGCCTAGGGTTTGGTATCCTATTGTGTAGTCCCATATATTAGAGGAAGACCCATATATTATGAACAGCGAATTTCCAGATAAGCCAATGCAACAACGTAGTGTTGCAGGACCTTCTCACGTCGTCCATGTAACACACCATTTGGATACACTTTGCATATATAATTATGTCAGAAGGCTACGAAACTCATCATAAAATTCACATTATGATTATGCTATATCAGAGGGCTACGAAACCCCTTCTAAAATTTACATTATGGTCATGCTGTCTGGCGAACCGACCACCCTTCCAGAAAATCGACATAAGTATTATAGGGTGGCACTTTGGGGACACCTTATGGGAATTTTGTATGGGAGTACCTATAATAGGTACTCCCATACAAAATTCCCATAAGGTGTCCCCAAAGTGCCACCCTATACTACTGACATAAAGCCTTTTTATGACTAAGCATGTTCTGCCATATGCATTACGAAAACACACCTATTCAAATATATTGAAAATATCACCGCCAAAAAACTGAAAATTCTAAGATAAAAATTCTGATATTTTTTATATTTCTGCTCAAAAACATAGATTGTGGGAACTCGTTAGAACCGCCTCGGCGAGGCGGTTCTAACGAGTATCCACAATCTATGTTTTTGAGCAGAAATATGAAAAATAATAAATATCCATGTAAACCCCAGTTTTACCATATAAAAGTGGGGTTTAAGAGGGTCAAAATTATATAGGCATGTTTTCGTGATGTATATCCCATCATGAAAACATGCCTATTCAAATATATTGAAAATTTATCACCAAAACTGAACGTTTTCAGATCAAAATCCTTATATTTTTCATTTTCTGCTCAAAACATGGATTATTGGTACTTGTTAGAACCGCCTTGGTGAGGCGGTTCTAACGAGTACCCACTCTCTATTTTTTAGCAGAAATAAGAAAAATAATATATACTACTGTAAACCCCTGTTTTATTATATAAAAGTGGGGTTTAAGGGGTCAAAATTATATAGGTGTTTTTGTGATGCTTATTTACTACATATTAAGGCAATAAAATGTAACATCAAATTAAAACGCATGTAAATTTGGAAACCAAACAAATAACCAAGGCAATGTTTCGCGCGAGTAAAACTATATAAACCCCCTCCTCCGCCCCAACCCGCGGACCAAGTAATTATTTCTTTTCTGCTAACCGTCACAAGTCTTTCCTTTTATGCAGTTATTCTTTGTCCGTACATCGATTATTGTAATATTGTAAATTAGCCATTTTGTTTTGTCATTGTTCATTTTTTGTTGCCTTACGATGGCTGTGTTTTGTGATTGTGGTCTTTCCGGGTAACATCATTTACATATACTTGCATACTTTCAACCAACTGTTAGACGGTTCACACATTTTTTATTCTTCGATCTGAATTGGAACACGATGGTCACAGTACATGCAGAAATAACAAAATAATTAAAATATTTCGAAATAGGGATACTTAACATTCTTTCGCACCGATCCCCTGCTCCGACCCGGATTTGAGAGTCACTCTGTTTCCACATTCTATGCACCAGTATAGTATTCCTACAGTACTAGGAAGCTCAATATCATATTTACCGTATTTATTCGGACACACAGGCCTTTCGAGAAAAGGATTGCCATCTTTGCCACTCATCCAGCAATTTTAAAACACAACATTGGGTAGTACAATTTTTCAAACAAGTATCGTAAAGAGTTGGGGTGTCCGGATACATAGGGTAAACATGGTATTATCAGCACTATATATTGAAGTAAGATGCGATGTTTTACGGCTGCCATGCAAGTGCTTTACATCTTCTGCAATCAAAACATCATCACGAAAACATGCCTATATAATTTTGACCCCCTTAAACCCCACTTTCATATAGTAAAACTGGGGTTTACAGGGGTATACATTATTTTTCTTAGTCCTGCTCAAAACGTAGATTGTGGTACTCGTTAGAACCGCCTCGTCGAGGCGGTTCTAACGAGTACCCACAATCTATGTTTTTGAACAGAAATATGAAAAATCTCAAAGTTTTTTATCTAAAAATTTATATTTTTTGGTGGTAAAATTTTCAGTATACTTGTATAGGCTTGTGTTCGTAATGTTAACGGACATAGCATACGTTACATGCGTCACAGTATTGTATTGTACGTAACAAACTAATTAGCTGATATAACTAGTTTATTATGAGAGTTGGGGGTGGTCGGGTGGTGCGAAGGTGCTGTGTATCTTACATCACTGGGGCGTCCAACTGATATTGGCTTACAGTTGGGCAAGGCCTGCTATCCTTGTAGTGGGTAAGGGTAAAGGGGGAATGTTTTTATTTCTTCTGTTTCTTCACTTTCATTCCTGTTCCTCTTTCTTCCCTGTCCCTCTCTTTCATCTCCTCTACTCTCTCTTCTATCTCTTTTCTCCCTTTCTCTGGGAGACGACACAAAATGACCCTCAAGGGTTGACGTGTCGTTAAACCCCAACACAATCAATTATTATGAGAGTTATAGATAGCCACCACTATCAAGCCTATAGATGGAACCGAATTATTCGATACTAGAATGAACTGAATTGGAGTCTGGAACTGGATAACCTTGTAATAGACTGCATGCAATTCTATTAATATCCACCAGATCGTACTACATATGTCGTTTGTCCTTTGCTGACTAGGTCTTTGTCGTTCTTGAAAATAAGTTGAGTGATTAACGCTTCATGACAGCAATGCTTGCCCTGTAAGTTACAAAACACAGCCCGATGTTACAATTGTTTTATCAGGGGAGTAAAACTCCCGTGAAAAACACATTGTGACACCGGCCTGTGTTTTGTTAGCACTGATTTCATATTGGTGTGCTGCTTGCATATAAAGTGCGATTTTGTCATTGATTCATCTTAAAACTAAATGCGCCTCAATAAGCAGGCTGTGATGTTACCATCACGATGCTTATGGTGATGTGTACAATAGATCAGTATAATTTATTTGGATTTTGTTTTGTTTGCAATTTACTTGATTTTCTCTGAGCATGCGGTAAAAGATATTAAACTTATCCGGATTTTTCTTCAGTGAAACTACTCCTGGCCGATGTAAAGAAAACGTGACTTCTTGTTGTATTTTTGATCGGCATCTGTAGAATTACGCCATGGAAATCAGTTCTGATATTTTTTTAGTAGGAACTGAGAACAGTTGTTGAGTCTGATACTAAAATTTATCTGACAGAATATCAGGATCAGCACAATAGAGATTTGATTTTTTTTTTCTGTAAGACATGTGTACTGCCAAAGAAACAGTTTTAGAATCAGTATCATGAATATAAGATATATTCCCCAAATTTAACAGAATACATATATATATATATATATATATATATATATATATATATATATATATATATATATATATATATATATATATATAGCAAAAAAAAAAAAAAGTTTGGACTTAATTGAGTTCGTAACTTAAAACTCAGCAAGGGTTCCAGTACAAAAATGATAAAAAATACAACGATAACCGTATCAAATATATGGGCCGCGTCAAGCGAAAAATACCTTCGAACATCCTGCGCATGGCTAAGTATCATCCGGGCTTTGCTCTCCATTCATACATTCTGAAGTATCCAATAATGACAATGAAATCCCTGATCAGACTGTGCGGATGCATAGGCTGTCCACATATGCCAGAGGACACGTTGTCGCATTTCCCAGCACATACAGTGTGCTGAGCGCACGCGCATTTCTGAAGTTGACTTAATTGGCAATATCATTATACACAAATATGGATGAAATAATTATTCACTTTTCTGTTCTTTTAGTCAAAAATGAAACGCAGTTTTATCTCATATGCACATATACATCTTTAATAAATAAACAGTGTAAACAGAGTAAGAACAATACTTATTTCATATATTCAGTCAACATTGATGGACATTTTGGTATTATAAATTATTCTCAAGATGTTTTCTTTGCATTTGCCCTTTTTACGAAAACCACCTACGCGAATTCCACGATCAACAGTTTATCTGATTCATTTTCATTAGTATTTATGTCGGTCGGTCCCAGCGAAGCTTGCGTCACAGGTCCCAAATTATTCATTGTCGCTGTTTAAGCATTACCAAAACGTTCAAAAACGAGTCAGACTACATTACAAATTAGATATGGAGACACACGTACCAGGAAATCCACAATTTCTAAACACAGTTTTCAGAAGGCACCAAAGGAAGGTTAAAGTGGTCGTGTTTGTAATTTTCTTGTGGTCTGGTTTCAGATCTCACATGCGCCCTATTACTTTGTTTCATCATGATGTTTGTGGTTGTTTGGGATTAAATGCATTGTTTCACTGGTGAAGTAGAGGACCCGGATGCGGACCGACATGTTTGTAATTTGCAGCTGCTTCTGAATTACGGGCCAGGTTTCGCGCGAGTAATCTGGTTTAAGCCCCCTGTACCTTTTTATTGACCGTTCAAAGGTAGTTCCTGTGTTGCAGTCCTTTTTTGTTCGTGAGTCGGTTGTTTCATATGTAACCTTATATTTGTCATTGTATGTTACTCATCTTTTCTCCAGATACTGGTAGAACAGTCTTTATGTAATGTTTGTTTGGGTCAAAGTTGTCCTGTATGTGGTTTTCTTGACTTCAGATAGACATTGAGCCCTTTACTTTGGTTTTATCACAGTGTTTGTAAGCATATGTGTGTCTCTGTCATACTGCACAGCTCAGTAGAAGCCCCCAACTCCACACACCTATACGTACCGAGCATATATTTGTAACTAGAGCTGCATCAGAATGAAGGGTGAGGTTTCGTGAGAATAAAACTAAGAGAGCTAATCTTAGTGCTTTTCGTACGTTTGTTCGGTTTGTGCTTGTTTAGATTTGTCTTCCTCTTGGGGTCTGGGAAGGGCTGCGGTTTGTGATTGTGGCACTCCCTGGACTTTTCTCTTACCTTTTTAGTTTGTCCTCCCCACCCATCACTACCACACACCTCCTCCCTCCGATTGGTTCTCTACTGACGGTTTCTCTGTTGCAGTTCGTCTTTGTTTATGCTCTGTGGTTTCATATGCGGCGTTTATTTTGTCTGAATTGTTCCTCCTTTGTCCTTCTTTTAATACATCGGGACTGCTGTGCTTCGTGATTGTAGCATTTCCTGGGTATCTTCATATATATTTTGGGATATATTACTACAGTTAACAAAGTAACTAAGAAAACTCAGGAACTGACACAATCAGGTCCATGTCAAGCCTACAACACCAAAGGCAAACATCACGAAAACATACCTATATAATTTTGATCCCCTTAAACCCTCTTTTATAATCAAACTAACAGATATTCAAAACAAGTTTTTGTAGAAAACGTACCGCCTCCGCGTTGCCCTCTGAATGGGTACAGATACCATCACGAAAACATGCCTATATAATTTTGACCCCATTAAACCCCACTTTTATATTTTATATAGTAAAACTGGGGTTTACAGGGGTATACATAATTTTTCGTATTTCTGCTCAAAAACCTAGATTGTGGGTACTCGTTAGAACCGCCTCGTTGAGGCGGTTCTAACATGTACCCACAACCTATGTTTCGAGCAGAAATATGAAAAATATCAGAATTTTTTATCTGAAAATTTTCATTTTTTGGTGGTAAATTTTTCAGAATATTTGAATAGGTATGTTTTCGCAATGAAGACAGACACTTACAATAAAGCAGTCACAAAATAAACAGACGGAAGCAGAGATGGCAATCCTTTTCTCGAAAGGGTTTAAACTCTATTATTCAACCTAAACTGAATATATAATCAATTTACATAACTAGTGAAAGAAACAAAAAACAGTAGAAAGTTAAATATAACATAACAAGCAACAAAAAGTGGCACAATGAAAGTGCCGCCTTGGAACGGTCAGTAGTGAATTACTGAGGGTCTTAGGCTAGCTTTACGGGGTCCTAACCCTCGCCGTCAGCTTCCATAGTGGTAAAAATATATATTTGTTCGGTACATGTGGAGGTCTCTTCCCAGCAGGCACACAACATCAAAATCATGTCGTATCAACGTCGATGCGACGTGATCACGTCGCATCGACGTTGATACGACGTCATTTTAACGTTGTGTGCCTGCTGGGCTAACTCATCTATAAATCATTACGGGAAAAAGAGAAATCACGGATAAAGCCTTTAATGAAGCAAAGATGAGGACTCAACAGAAACAACGTGTTCAGACTTTGTATTTCCCTGGGTTGTCAAACAAGTCTGAATTTGTAACTCATATGTTATTCATATAAACTTAAAAAACAAAAACAACAAAAAAAAAAAAAAAAAAACATGGTCGTAGTTGGTTCATCTTGCAGGAATTCGTATGAAGTAAACCTAACCCCACCACATTTAATGTGCGAGATCTGCAGGTTTCTATGAGTTCCTGGACACAAAATGCATTATTGGGTCTTTATTATATATAATGTCGTATTTACCCTAAGTATTCAGACAGACATACCTGAACAAATCTACTTTAATTGCCATTAATCCGGCAGTTTTAACAAAGAAGAAACAAATTATTGGGTCGAAATATGCAGGTGTCTCAAAGACAATAATTGTTATCAACATCCAGTATACCGAAAATAGTAATAAATATCTCAAATTAATGTATACATATATATTAATGTTCTTTTTCAGTGGTTGGTGAGTTCAAACTAACTGCGATTGTGGACATGTAACACATGTTTGTAAATA